>VVHJ01011371.1:12708-25563 GCA_015107715.1 Tylochromis polylepis
GCTTTACGTGCTTTACAAAAAAACTGGCTTGGATGTGAGAACTCCTGAGATGCAGCATTTTCTCCTCGTGGAGGCTGAAATGATGAAAGAAATGTTTTTCATTTATTGCAGATCACAAAACGTTTGCTGCTTGTGGCTGCCCTGTTTTAAAATGATTGCTTGTGAAATTTGGAAATATTTCTATTTTAAGCAGAGCACATGTACTATAAAGAGGGGGGAATTGTTGACCATTACAACTGGCTCACTGTTGTGCTTCTGTGTTGGTTTTGTTTGTTTTCTGCTTATGTCTCTTCTCTCAGGTGCTGTACAGGAGGGCTGATATGGCCATTGGCTCTCTCACTATCAACGAGGAGCGTTCTGAAATCATCGACTTCTCTGTGCCATTTGTTGAGACGGGCATCAGCGTCATGGTAGCGCGCAGCAATGGAACAGTATCCCCGTCTGCTTTTCTTGGTGAGAAGCGCATTCACAATTTCTTTTGCTCAAGCTGGTTGTATCATTTGCTATCTTTGGAGTGCGATATACATGTTAGCGATGTTGCTGTCTTTCAAACCACTTTCTTGCAGGGTGGCCTACTTAAACGAGTTCTATCTCCGTAGACGCTTCAGGAAACTTCTCATTAAGCTTTTATCCCACCAATGACTGTAACCTACAACTAAATCCCCTAATGCATGACACACACACTTAAATCTCTCTACCAAACACAAAACAACAAAATTCAGCTTCATTCTCCCTCCTGTTATCCTGCTACCACACACGTTGACCACCCCCTATCTCAGGCTGAGGTTTTGAAACAGGAGCACAAAAGAGACTTACATCAATCCATGTTTGTTCCTTCACTTCTCCTCCTCCTCCACCTCCAGAGCCTTATAGCCCAGCAGTCTGGGTCATGATGTTTGTGATGTGCCTGACTGTGGTGGCCGTGACGGTGTTTGTGTTTGAATACTTCAGCCCAGCTGGCTACAACCGCAGTCTGGTGAGCGCCAAAGGTGAGTTTTACACGTCCTTAGTGGAAGAATTTATGATGGATAATACAGGACTCATAATTACTAGATCATCACTAAAGCAGAGGCAAAGTCTGTTGTTTTCAGAGTGTAATATGTCAATATGTCAGATGGAGTCAGTTAGTATCTTCTTCTTCTAAAAATATCCACAGAATAGCTCAGAGCTATTGAATTTGCACCCTACCAAGCATTTGAAAGTAAGCCGGCCTCTAAATCCCGCCCCTCCCCGCTAGCATGTCCTGCAACCTCAAATTCCTCAACAAAATTTTGGGTTAGGTTTGGGAGGGCTAATCAATCCCAGAATTCAGCGCTGACAGAGCGTGCCTCGTCTCCAGGTCCAAAAGGTCATTTTCCTGTTTTAATTAGCATTCGTCGCTTCACTAATCGAAGTGTGATTGATGGCGGTGGCACCCTCCGTTGCTGCACATGAGCAATGGTGGCAGAGAGCGATGGAAACGGGCTGATGCAGTAAAATTGTTCTGTCATTTGGAAGTTTGTAGAAGGGCATGAGATGGCTGATGAATACTTACACAGTGAACAGTAGACATATTTTGTGTGACGAAAGATCCCAGAGAAAGAAAAGGGGCTGAACACTGTCATCTATGGCAAATACTGCACTTAAAGAATCCATTCATCCACATAAAAAAAGAAAACAAACACAACTTAATTTTCCCTTATCTCTGGTGGTATTTTGCCATGCAGATAATTTAGGTTTGCTTAGAGATTTCTTTTTTATATCATATTTTCGGCTGAAGAAAGCCCCAATCCCCAGTGAAAACAAGGCTGTTCTGCTGAGGAAATGACAGCCGCAGTGGGTTTTGTAACTGAAAAAAGCCTGGAAGCGACTGCAGGGATTATTAGTTTAGTTTGTCAGGAGCAAAGAAGGATAGAATATAATGTTCTCATGGAAGGGCAGAGTCTGCAGTAAGAGGAGATCTGGGTAGAGGTACTGGTCAAGAAAACTCTGACGTCAGATAATAATTTTTCCTCTGACCATTGCAGTGTGGGTATTTAAACCAAAACAAAGCCTTTACTTTTACATCACATCACATAATTGGCAAGCTTCATTTTTCAAAATGGAAACAAATATGAAATTTCTACCACGGTACAATCAAGACAGCTAACTGAAGATAATGGCTTTTCATTGCAGCAAGTGTTCGAGGGCCAGTTCATCAGTTTTCCCACATCCACCTCCAAACATGAAAGTTACCTGCTATGGCGTATATGCCTCCAATCCATGCGTCTCCTTTATCCACTTGGCTGCTTATTTCTACAAATCCAAATAAGGAAGATGAGCTCAAGGACCTACTAGTTTACTGTGAAATTGATAGAGAAAACATGCATGGTTAGATGATACTGTCACACTGATTGTCTCCTCTTTCTATTTCCTCAGCTCCCGGTGGTCCAACATTCACTATTGGGAAGTCGGTGTGGCTGCTGTGGGGCATCGTCTTCAACAACTCTGTCCCGATTGAAAACCCTAAAGGCACCACGAGTAAGATCATGGTCCTGGTCTGGGCCTTCTTTGCTGTCATCTTCCTGGCTTCTTACACCGCCAACCTGGCTGCTTTCATGATCCAGGAGCAATATATCGACACCGTGTCTGGCCTCTCTGACAAAAAGGTAAGACACCGAACAAAGTTTCACTTTGAGGGACAATGAGGTGGGATAGTTGCTCCCAAACACAGAGGGTTTTTTGTGGAGCTGTGAGGTATGGAGAAAATCATGTCTTTTTCTTTGAATCCAGCTTATACCACATCATCTGCTCGCTGTCACTCCGCATTGACTAGTAAGCCGTGAATGGAGGAGAGACAAAAGACTCACAGAAAGCTTTTTAGATGAAGTCAAGTAAAAAGACACTGATGTGAATGTCTCTGTCCTTTTCCTATCACCAGGGAGCCCAGTGGCATGAATGACTAATCAATTACTCCCTTCTGTCAATACAGATGGTGTCTGAGTCTCAACTTGTCCTGTCAGTATTTTGGTCCATCCATCAATATTCTCTCTGTGCCGTCTCCATCGCTCGTCTCGCTCACACTGTTAAAACAAGATCAGAAAATGTCAAATGATTTTAAAAAAACAAAACAACAACAAAAAGGGGTCAACAGAGGAAAAGAACACCCACACACTTTCCTTAAATGTGCATGCACATACTAAGACACACACAAATACACTGAACCTGGAAGCAGGTCCTCAGAGGAGCTTTACAAGAAAGCCTGTCTTCACGCATAGCATAAACATCTCCTAGGCAGGGATCAGCAGAGCCACCCCAGTGATCTATGGCTGTATTAGCTGACTATATTAACTTTATGCAAATGCATTATGCTCAAGAACCAAAAGGACAGATATTAATTAGCCTGCACAGCACAGAGCCGCATCTTCCTTTAATTCAACACAACAAAAGATTGGTCAGGTTTAGATCATACCCTCGCTGGGTTTACATGTTGCAGGTTTAAAGGATACAGTTGGAATGAATTTTGTACAGGAGTCCTCGACATATGTCTTGTTCTGAAAATAACAATATAATTTCCAAGACTTTCCAAAGAAAATGAATAGAAAGGAATCTGCTCTGTGGCACTAACTGTGGGCAAAATATGAATCTATCCAAAAGAAGAGCTTCATATAAACCCAAATAAATCTCAATATTTAATTTATTAGCATACACAATATATGATCACTCTTTATTATTTATTCTCTATCCTGAGCCAATTAGACTAAGTAGGGTTTAAGTTACTAAGAGCCACAGGTGGGAAGTAACGAAGTACAAGTACAAGTTTCGTTTCTGTCATGAAACAGCTGTGTGGCAGGATGTAGGACCCAAACGCGAGACACTCAGACAGGGGAAGTAAACTCAAAGAGGCTGCTTTATTGCAGTGCAGAAAACACAACAAAAAATAAACTTGCAAACTAATCTAAACACTGGAACACCTGGAAACGAGGGACGAAGATCACAGGGAGCGCAGAGGGAAAACACAGAGCACGATGAGGGTACGACGCAACACAGGGCAAGGAAAACACAGGGTTTAAATACACTAAGGGATAATGAGGGAATGGGACACAGGAGGAGAGCGCAGCTGGGAGTAATTAAACATGACAAGACAAGGGGAAGCGAAACTAGACACACTGACGAGAGACATGAAACTACAAAGTAAAACAGGAAGCACATGACAGAGACACGGACTTGACACTAAACAAGGGAACACAGAGCACAGGGACAGAAGTGACACACGAGACATGGCTGGGGAACAACATAAATCATAACACATAATCAAAGAACATAATTTAAACAAATACAAAGCACCGGGTCACCGACCCAGTACCATGACAGTTACTGTACTTAAATAGAATTTTCAGTATCTTAACTTTACTTGAGTATTTATTTTTCAGATAACAATTTAATTTTTTTTCCCTACATTTTTAAACAAATATGTGTACTTTCTACTTCTTACATTTTAAAAACGGACTCGTTACTTTTGGTTTAACTCTGGAGCTAAAGTACTTCAGAATCTAGCTAGCGCTAAATTGCAGATTTAAAGCTTACGTGTAATGTCATAATTTTCATCACATATTTAAATTGTATATGATGTATTTCGATCATGTATTTTCATATTGTGAAACATCCTGCAAAACAAACTAAGCTGTAATAACTTTGTGTTATTTAAATGTTGTGTTATTTAGTGCAGGATAAACAGGTTAGTTTGCAGTACTGCGGTGAATTCACAGTAAAGCACTGTGTTGGACTGCTGCACAGTGGCTGTGGTGCTCTTGGTCAGATTTAAGTTACATTAAGTGTAGCAGAGATTAATTTGCATTTAAGCTAATGATGCTTGTCTAATGTAAAGACAGTATAAACAGTATAGTGTCAGTGTAGGGGATGGACATCAGCCATGATAGCTTGTAAAACTGAATTCAGGTCAGCTGATCACAGCCTGTACACTAAGAAAAACCTACTGAAGCTCACATTAGAAATTACTCTGAGTTGTGATTCTTTTCCCTGTGCTTAGTCACTACACTGATCTCACTCTTATTTTGAGTACATTTCAGATTCTGTACTTTTTCGCTTTTACTTAAGTAAAACAGTTGCTTCAGTACTTAAACATTTTCTGGAGTATTTTTTTAAACCCAGGTATCTGTACTTCTACTTAAATAAAGTCTTTACTTTTGCCACCTAAGAACTGAGAGGACGTGTGTGAAAACTGCAAGTCCAAAATAATATTGTCTCAGTAGGTAAATAAAGTACAAGTAGGTATATACATAGTTAACAGATACATACTTAAAAGAAGATCACAAGAACATTTTTTTTATTGAAAAATAAAGTTTGCAATTTTCTTAAACAGCTGGCTAATAAATTTAAGTGTGGCAACACTTATATAGCAGGTTTGTAGTCTTACTGTTCACTCAAGGCGCTTTACACAACAAGTCACTAAAGCCATTCATGCAGTGCTTTATCTATCACACATCTACAACTACAGCCAGTTTCGGATCACCAGTTAACCTAACAAGCATGTATTTGGACCTTGGGAGGATACTGGCATCCCCAGAGAAAATCCACAGGCATGAGGAGCACAAACTACACACAGAAAATTTAGGGAGGACCCAGAACTTGCTTGCTGTGGGGCAACAATGCTAATCACCGCGCCACCTAACCACCCGTGAAGCTCTGAAATTTCTCAAACAGGAGGAAATACTTTTTTGGGGGATTATGTGTGAGCTGTGGATTATTAAACATGACACTGTAGTAAGTGTTTCAGATTCAGGTTTAGAAAAATGTCTCCAGTTTCAGGTGACATGGGAATCTCCTGATGCTGTATGCAAATAAGAACACATGATACATAAGGTAAAAGCATGCATGTGATTATAACTGGAATCATTTGGTTTTAAGTTTATAATGAAGCATTTGTACTTGCTACTTTACTTGTGTATACTTCTGAATTTAAAAAAAAAGGTTATAGGAGTCACTGGTGAAAGTGATTACTGGCTTAATCCTAATGATACAAATTTATTTCCTAAAATTTAAGCTAAAGAGTTTCTTCAGTAAGAGGACTTTTTTTACAGTCATTATGTACTAAAAAAAAGTGTGTTTTAATGCCCACATACAATATCAGACACGCATAAGAGCCCTTTTTTTATTAAAGTAATTTCAAACTGATGGGAACAAACTCTGTAGTCCTTGATCTGTATAAAATTGCAGTAACCTTTCAAGTTCAGGAATTGTTGTGTGAAATTCTGCCCTTTGCTTCCACAGAAACTGTGTTCCTGAAACGGTGCCACGGTAGAGAGATAATAACACGAAGCTGCAATTAGTCACTAAAAGGCTGTTGATGCCACATATTATTATTTTGTTAACTTAAACACACACTGCAATTTTGTACATAAGAGGAGCTCGGGACATCGCCACCCTGTTAATTACAATGAAATTGCTTTTAGAGGGAACTCTTCATGGCCAGCATGGACAGGAGCAGCAATTACAGCAACCAGTAATTCTTCAGTTGTATGTATGGGTGTCAAATTAAAGTAGACTTGAACAATGTGAACCTATCCTTTAATTTCTAATCTTCTGGCTGTGATGTGGCCTTTTTTTTCCCCCCAAATAGCTCATTATAACGAAAAGCCTCTCATCGAAAGCCATTGCAATTGCAAGAGTGATTATGTGAACACACATAGACGCATCTACTCATACGCTCACATTTTGATTGGCCCATTCATTCGTGTACAGCGCAAAAGGTCAACCCTGTAACCAAGATGAATAGCTCTTTGCTGTTTACAGTCTAATTGAGTGTTAACAGACATGTTTCTGCTTCATTCTGCTCTCTGCATCATCTAATCAAACGTGAACTTCGATCAGCCACAGATTGAACCACGCTAGGATCATCTCTGTGCAGTGAAATGATTCGAACTCATGCATGTTGATATCAGATTTTAATAAAACTGAGGTGAGCGAGTGGCTTCCATTCCATTTATACGGCGTTACGTTTAGCCGCTGATAAGATCGGTTTTGGAAAAAGATGGAATGGCTTTAAGATGGATTTCATTAGCAAGAACCTCAACCTGAAATATGAATGACAGGTGTTAATTGAAGACGAAGCAGCAAGCTTGGCCAGAGGCTGCAGTTTGGAGAAGGCCTCACTAAGGATCCGTGGTGGCTTCTGGGCCTAGCAGATCGCCATCATATCTTTGAGAGACATTGAGCTAGAGGAAGTGAGAGCAAAGAGTATATGGTGCAAGCCGGCTTTTGTAGAAATGTTAGTGTTTGGGGTGTGGTCCAGCTCATGAAATTCAAATAAATTGTTTTCAGTTCATCTAAGTAGTCTCTCATCCTTTTGACTCCTTTCTATCATGTTACTTTCTGCTCTTTTCACAATTATGTCTGCTCTTTAGTTTCTTTTTACTTCCCTCTCCATTTATTGATTCACAATTTCTTGCCTAAGATTCTTCCTTATTTCCCTTTGTTTCCTTTTCTCCTTTTTCCAAATTCTTCTTCTTTTTTCTTTCTCCTTTCTTTCCTTTTCATTCTTTCCTTTACACATCTTTCATCTTCTTTATCATTTTATTTCACTCATTTCTTTTGTTCATTCTTCTTTTGCCTCCTGTTTTCCACTCCCTTTGGTCTTTCCTTTGTTTTTTTGTTCTCTCTTGCTCCTTTTTTTCATGTCTTCATTTTTCTTTACTCTCCTAAACTTTCCCCGTCTACATTTTAAAACATCTTTCTTTTTCTCTTTTGCTCTTCTCCTCATCACAGTTTTTTCCTGTCATATTTTGTTCTCTCCCACTTCCATATTCTTCCCTGACTACCGTCAGTCTCTTGTCACTGCTTACTCCTTGTTTTTTTTTTCTCTAATCCCTTCTCTCTTTATGCTTTTCTCCTCACTGAAAGTCTCTTATTTCACTGTCTTGCTTTTCTCATGTGTCTTCTCCCCTTTCTCTTTTCTCTCTTCCTCCGTCCCACTGCAGTTCCAGAGACCACATGAGCATTATCCTCCTTTCCGCTTCGGGACCGTCCCAAATGGAAGCACAGAGAGAAACATCCGCAGCAACTACCCCGACATGCACACATACATGATGAAATACAACCAGAAGGGGGTGGAGGAAGCCCTAGAAAGCCTAAAAAATGGGTAAAGTTTTAATTACATTTTAAATATATTACACATTTTGACAGGAAATTATATTTAATTGGTCCTCATCCAAGTGAAGACATAGTAATAATTTGTGTAGTACCGTTGAGATTTGATGCTCTTTGTGTCTATTTCTAAATTAGGCCAATCTGATGGGTGTATTTTTAGATTTAAAGTCATTTCTAGTTGAGCTTAATTTGTATAGAAAAGAGCTGTCAAGCATGCCAACTTCACAAAGGACCAGATCATATCAACACATTTGAAGAACCATACTGGTTCTTTGGCAAAAGCGTTCACGGTGGCCAGATGATGAAGTAATTGTATCAGATACTTTGGTGTCACGATCAAGTACAAGATAGATGGGAGGTTAATATAGTGAGATAGATTCCATTAAATTTAGTGCAGGTATCCATGAGCCCAAGAGCATAAATCGTAACTATTGTGTTATTCCCTTGACTTTTTAATCTAATGCAATGTCTTCACCTTAAACTTTATCCAACCAACTAAATTTTGTTGCAGACAGTCACTGTCTACAGGGAACAGATATTAACCTGTGAATACTTGCCTGCCATTGTGAACCTGCTGACATTACCCCTTTGCTCAAAGTGTTTCAGCCTCACAGAGTCTCTAGCTGTAGCCTTGGGTCCTACAATATCCTTGTATCCGGCAGCCTGGGTTTCTGCTCAAGGCTTTTTCTGCGTTTTGTAATAGAGAGGCTCTCAACTGGCATTAACACTTGCAACATTGGCAGTATACTTTAAAAAAGCTGACTAAAGCTTCTTTTTGATGAATTTCTACTGTCAAGCAAGATTCAAGCTAGATGATTGCATCTCAAATTAACTGACAGTAATGTTTCGAATGTGGGCAGCAGTTAAGTAAAATACCACATTCCTATTTGATAGGCTAAAATACGCCAAACCACACCCACAGTACACAACTCAGTAAATACAAAAATGCAGTTTTTAAATGATGATTTCATTCACTAAGGGAAAAATTCTATTCAAGCTGACGCTGGTGCTGTGTGAAAAAATACACCCAACTCTTGTTAGAACATGAATTAAGTGCAATTAACCTTTTTTTGTTGTTGTTGTTGTTGTTTTAATTAGAGTTAAATGTCACTAGCCATACTTAGGCCTGATTACTGGTACACCTGTTGAAAAAGCATCATATCATGCTACCATCTAATGAAACTGAAGAACAGATGAGGAATAAAGTCACTGACATCTATTACTCCGGAAAGGTTTACAAAGCAATTCTTAAGTTTTTGATACTCCACTAAACCACGATGAGAGCGATTATCCACAAATAGAGAAAACTTGGAGCAGTGGCTGGCTTAGCAAAGTTATTCCAAGAGCCCAGAACAACATCTAAGGAACTGCAGGCCTCACTGGGCCTGCAGAGATTGGACAAAAATGGCATCCATGGGAGAGTTCCAGGGCAAAAACCACTGCTGACCAAAAAGAACTCAAAGCTTTTCTCACATCTTGATCATCCCTAAGAGTTTGGGGATAATATTCTGTGGCCTGACAAGACAAATCTTTTTGGAAGCTTTGAGTCCTGACATGATACTAGCAGTCAGACATGGCTGTGGTGGTGTGATGGTCTGGGGCTGCTTTGCTGCGTCAGGATGCCATCAGCAGTTCAATTCAAATAGCACCAAATCTAACAGTTGCCTCGAGATGCTTTATATATAAGGTAAAGATGCTACAATAATACAGTCAAAGGCCACCTAGGAGAAAGCACTTGGTGACAGTGGGAAGGAAAAACTCCTTTTAACAAGATGAAACCTCCAGCAGAACCAGACTCAGGGAGGGGCGGCCATCTGCTGCCATCAGTTGCCAGTTATCACAAACACTTGATTGCAATTCTTGTCACAGCCAGGTTGTTAGTTACTTAGGTTTAGGAAGCAATTGCTTTTTCACACAGGACCAGGTAGATTTGGATAATTTTATTCGCTTGATAAAAGAAGTCATTATTAAAAAAACGACATTTTGTGTTTACTCTGTAATCTTTGTCTAATATTAAAATGTGTTCATGATCTAACACATGCAAATATGACAAATATGCAAAAAAAAAAAATAGAGAAAGAAATCAGGAGGACTAGGAGGGTTAGGGCAAGGTTAGGCAGTGAAACAGTGCAGGGGTTTCTGGAACAACTTCACCTACTTCTATTGTTCATGGAGGAGAGTTTAAAGTCTGAAAGATCCAGCAGCACTTGTAATATATAGAATAGCTTTATTGACTGACTGACGCATTTGGATTCTAGGCATCATCAGGGTGGAAATAAAATCATACAGAGAACATTTTAAGTAACACACACACACACACACATATATATATATATAAAGAATATTAAATTATCAAACAGCCACTACACTTAAGATACTCTATTTGCATGCAGGAAGCTGGATGCCTTCATTTATGATGCTGCTGTTTTAAACTACATGGCCGGGAAGGATGAGGGCTGCAAACTGGTGACCATCGGCAGTGGGAAAGTGTTTGCCACCACGGGGTATGGCATCGCTCTGGAGAAAGACTCACGCTGGAAACGACCTATTGATCTAGCACTGTTGCAGTTCCTTGGAGATGGTAGGCACAGAGCCAAATCTTTCATTTTAAAAAGTACACCTCGTACCTGCACACACTTGTACATTTTCCGCCATTGTAAATGTCTGTGTTTATTTCTGTCTCAGTGGCACACTATATGTGCACCATGGATCTGGAGTCAGTCCAGTTCAGCGTGTGCTGTATCAGCAGGGAAGTGGGCTTACAGGGAAGAGTTAATATCCTGCAGAACAGCAGGAAATGTTAGGGATATGATTATCTCTGTGACACACTCACACACACATATATATACACATCCTACCTCCACATGCACACAAACACATTCACCGTGGTGGCTGCCGCCGGTGTGGAGTTAATATCCTCCCTCCTCTGAGAGCTTAAGAGCACCCTCCCCACATACGCACACACTCACTCCGAGTTTTCCATGATGATGTAACTAACAGTGTGTTTATGGTCAACATACGGTAACTGGGTGATAAAATGGGCCGTGCTCCCTGGAGGCCGCTGGGGAGAGCTCAGCTCAAGAGGTGGCCACCTGTTCAGAGGCCTAGAGGGGTGGCTTATGTGGTAATGATATTTAATGGAGATATGTTCAGGGACCTTAAATTTTCTCACATAAAGGGTTCTGTATTGGAATAGGGGAATGCATTAACATGACCAGAAAAACAAAGACGCCAAAATATGCATCTGTATACAGCTTTTGAGTATAGCTTATGCATACATATTTTTGAGTTTTGGTCCAAAACTTTGTTGAATTTCAAAAAAATTTATAATTACCTAAATATACAGTATAATATGCACTTAATATCTCTCTTTATAATTCACCTATAGAGAGAGATATAGAGTATCTACACAGACAGAAATATTCAGTTGCACCACCAAATGAATAAGGATCATGACAGGTTTATTAAACTTAATAATAATCGTGATGAGTGTAAGTTCATATCAGTGGTGTAAAGCAGTGCATAGATGAGCTGGCAACTGTATGGCATATTAGGATGTGTGTGCAAAAACAACTATAAACCAAATGAGACACACTCCAACCTGAGCACAACTCTCCCAGTAGCATCCCCACTATATAAGGTTAATTGATTTAATAGAAGAGAATCCCCAAAACATTTAATAATGCCCCAGACAACCCTTTGTCCTGTAACTGGGCCATTAACGTGGCCAGGGAAAGTGGAAAGACAAGTGCAAATCATACAGTCAGTAGGGATCCACAAACCCAACAACTAAACTAAAGGTAGGAATACTGGACGAGCCCCCAATTGTTACGACTCCTAGGACACAATACAAAATGACTCATGCAAACTGAATAATGATTATCATAGGTTTATTATGGGAAACTGAAATTTATGACATTTGAACATTTTGTTTTTATAAATAAAGTTGTTTTGTAAAAAACAACAACAAAAAAACTGGGAAAAAAACTGAAAAACAAAAACTTTTGCTCTACCCCAAAAACTTAAATCACCTTAAAAACTTAATCTGTCTAGAATAATTGAGTGCTTTGTTTACAACAAGTATTCACACAGTGGAACTCAGAGTGGCCTGAAGTTAGCTTGAGAGTCACACAGCTCTCGTGCTGTGTGAGTCACAAGCAAAATTTCTTCACTGTCCGTAGACTGTCCAACTACAGTGTAAAAAAACATCTAAAACATATAACATGTTCATTCTGGAAATGGTTATGTTCAAGCTGTCATGTCTCTTTTCTGCTCATGAACCTCTTACTAACTCCCATAAACCTTCATCCCTTTTAGGAGACACCGAGCGCTTGGAGACAGTTTGGTTGTCAGGTATCTGCCAGAATGAGAAGAACGAAGTAATGAGCAGCAAGTTGGACATTGACAACATGGCAGGTGTATTCTACATGCTACTGGTGGCTATGGGCCTCAGCTTGCTGGTCTTTGCCTGGGAACACCTGCTTTACTGGAAACTAAGACACTCCCTTCACAAGTCTCACAAACTCGACTTCCTATTGGCCATCAGCAGGGTGAGATTTGCAAGTTTGTTAACTGATTTTTGTTGTTATATTACCTTCATGGAAATAGGAGCAACAAAAACAGGCAGGATACGAGAGAGAAAGCAGGCAGCAAAAATCAAACAGAAATTGGGATGGGATCACTGCTGATGGCATTTGTGCTCGGGTTACACTGTGGTCCAGTGAGGACACA
>VVHJ01011371.1:29268-44075 GCA_015107715.1 Tylochromis polylepis
TGCTAGCAATCACCCAGGGTCCAGCCCAGTTTGCCAGCTGTTGGCTTGTGGTGGTGGGCGATGTGGGGGGCAACGGGCTCTGTTGTACCAGGACAGTGTGTATGGAGCCTACGGGGTCTATCAGGGGTCCCAGACTGGATCAGAGGCTCAGGTAGGTCAGGGAGCAGGAGGACAGCCTGTGGGGAGCCCCTGTGTACTTAGGCCCTGGCGACGGGTGTCCAGCTTGGAATCTGAAGTTTGATCGGAAACCTCTAGGACCTCAAAAGGTGAAAATTGTGGCTATACAGACAACAGGACATTAAAACATTACCACTGTGGAGAGAGTTTATTGGTTAGATTAACGTTAAAGGTTAAAGTGTGTGATTTGAAGTAACTGTTGATTTTCTATGTGACTTTATGTGGTAAAGAAAAAAGTTTTGGCTCGCCAAATTTTACAGATATGTTGAACTGATGCGATAATCAGTACAGAAAGAAGACTGCACTGTTACCAATATATCCTCAAGAAAGCTACAGAAATCTGAAGTTGGCAGGTTTAACCCACTTGCTGCTTTCTTATGAACAACGCTTCTGTGTTTTCTGTGCTTCAATGTGCACCAAAATTTACAACAGTCTATGGTGTTGGCGCATGGTTAAACTATAACCAGAGTTTTCATGCTGTGTGTGTTGTGTATATTTTATTGTGGATGGTTGGGATTTAGTCTTGGGTGTCGAATAGATGGACTATCTTTAAACACAACCACCAAAAACAAGCAGCCATTGTAGCAAGATATTGCAAAGCAGACGTGGAGAGATTTATTCCAACATGAAGCATTCAGTATTAAAATGCTTTTATTCCAGAAACACGAAGCAGCAGCAGTTTTCTAAACTGAAGTAATAATCATTTTGAGACATCTGTTAATTTCAGGTAACTTAATTAAATATTTATAATGTTTTGGAGGTAAATTCTTCACGTCTTCATTTAGTGATGAGTTAGACAAGGGATTGACTATGTGAAAGCAGTCCATGTGAACACAATCTGCAAACTGGTGATAGCGACAGGACAGGATTGACTAGCACTAGGTGTCTTAAACTATGGACTCTCGTTCCTCGCTGTGTCTCACTGTGAGGCTACAGTACAGCACAACATCGCACAGGGCCTGACATTAAATAAATTCTATATCCTAAATACTATATCAATATAGAGAAATGTGTTAATTGAGGCTGTTAGTGTCATATTATGTATTCTACATACGATAGGAATTTATAGTCACTCTTTTTCTAAATACACCTCTGGCACATTCTGAGTTTTTCTTTTTGTAAAGCTTTCGCTGATTTATTGAAACATTTGTTATTACTGTATTAACTCTACAGTTGGCCTATATTACGATTTTCATCACTCCCTCTTTTCCACTCTTTTATATTCCCTCATTGTCCCTATTTCCCATCTCCTCTAACTGTTTAATGATCAAATTTAAATGAGGTAATTGAAAGCTATTCTAGTATCTATATTACCTGGCTCCCTCACCCTGTAATTAATCACTTAGACCAATTAAAGAGCCTTTTTGAAAGAATATGCATGTGTGCTTCTTCTTTGTTGCTATATATATATATATATATATATATATATATATATATATATATATATATATACATTCTAATTGATTCTTGCCAGTTAGATATGCAAGATAGATCAGACTACTGATATCACTCTCATAGCTGTATAGTAAACATAACACTCATGACCTTAATTCTTCACAGCATAGACTGTTTTGTAGTACAAGGTGCTGGAAACATTCCTCAAAGATTTTGGTTAGGTACACATCTGTAACACAAATCTTATTTAGCCCTGGGTTTCAAATCAAAAGGAAGCTCATGCGGCTCCTTCAGGTTACACAGAATACATATATTCACTATTATGTTAAGGTGGACAGACTGCAAAACAAAGCCTAACCTTTTTTTTCTGTGCACCAAATATTTGTTTGGAGGCAGCATGGTGGCACGGTGGTTAGCACTGTTGCCTCACAGCAAGACGGTCCTGAGTTCAATTCCACCATCAGGCTGGGGGTCTTTCTGTGTGGAGTTTGCATGTTCACTCTGGGTACTCCGGCTTCCTCCCACAATCCAAAGACGTGCAGTTAGTGGGAATAGGTTAATTGGGAACTCTAAATTGCCCATAGGTGTGAGTGCAAATGTCTATATGTGATAGACTGGCGACCTGTCCAGGGTGTACCCTGCCTCTCGCCCGAAGATAACTGGGATAGGCCCCTGTGACCGTGAAAAAGATAAGCAGTAGAGGATGGATGCACTACATTATCCTGCCTCACTCTTTCATCATAGTTTTATTGTAATAAAGTAAATGGTACATTACCTGCATACTAATACTAACAATTATAATAATAACAATAAACTGCTACCACAGAAAATACCCTTGATAAAATTTTATACTACACTAAACACACTATATACTTAGTATGTTTGATATTGGTTCAGCATATTCTTTGTAGGTGCTACCTAGCTCTGCCGTGTCAATTTGTGAGAGCCATGTTGTCAATTACAAACACTTCAAAGTTCAGTAAAAACGTTAACAAAGATGATCCAGTATATCATGTAAGCATGTACAACCCAATAGACACACCTGTCCACCGTGTCCATTTCACACTTTGCCTCTCCAAAATGTAAAATGGGCTTGCATGCAGAAGCTGCAGTAAGTTGCAGTAACAGCAGCAGGAGATCTTTTATTTCAAGCCAACATGAAAATGATCACGGGAAAATGCTTAAACATACATTATTAACACATTTACATGTAAATACATATTAGCCGCCTACCTTAATCGTTTCTGGCGATTAAGGACCCTGAAATGTTATTCATATGTTTTTTGCTCAGTACTAACTTCGTGGCTCTAAATATATTACTGTATCTCCCCCTACTGGTAATGCAACTTCTGCATGTGTCCATTTCACATCTTGGAGAGGCAAACCATGAAATGGACATGGTGGACCGGTGTGTCTGTTACACATTTTGCTACTGGGTTGGCATGTACTAAGGAGGTCATGAATGAACCACTAATGCATTTTTCCTTGGTATTTAGAGAACACAACCATTTCTTTAAGTGGTAGTACAATACATTCAGGTCACTTCACTCAGTTAGGATCCTATAACCAAAACGGATTCCTCAGCCATCCCATCATCACCATTTCTGTCAGGGCCCGGGCTCTCCAGTGGATCCTGTTCCTCTCTCTCTCTCTCTTTCTCTCTCTCTCTTGCTTTTTGCTTTGTGTTCAAGGTCATCGGTGGACGGGAGTCCTCCTGAGTCTCTGCCCAACTTACCTGCGGCTGGTCCCCACCTGTGGAAGATGAGCAATCAGGGCCTCTTACTTAAGGTGTGGGTAGACTGCCAGTCATCGCTGGAATGTTGATCTACTTTGGTAGCGAAACCCTGGCTCCTACATCTCTGTCGTCTCCTCAAGTGTTTTCTGTGGCATCTCCACAGTGATCCTTGTCTTCCCTGTATGCAGGTCATGGCTTCCCCTTGTCGTCGTGTCTGGAGAGTGAAAGAGAGAGTTTTCCCCCCCAAGTCAAGTAAGTGAGGCCAGATTGTGTGGAGTGGCTGCTGGTTTGGTTTGTGAGTTGGATTCCCTCCTGTCTGGACCCCCTCGAGCCCCCTTGGACCCTTCCCCCTTCCTGGATGTTCCCTGACCAGTCTGTGTGTTTCATGAGAATCTTCTATCTGTAAATAAACACTCAGTGCCTACATTGTGCAGTTAAGTGTATTTTGATTTTCAAACTTCATGCTAAATATTATTTGGAAGTTATGCTACTTGTTAGCATAATTGTGTACCCATGAGTAAATGATAACGTAAGAACAGTTTTTTATTTGAAGAATAATGTGTACTCAATAGACCACCAACATTAATGTGCTCTCTGCCACACTGGCTTGCAAAGAAGGGGCATTGAGTTACCTGTCCAGGGTGTACCCTGCCTCTCACCCTGTAGTAGCTGGGATAGGTTCCAGCCTCCCCCGAGACCCGGAAAACGATAAGCAGAAGAGAATGGATGGATGGATTTCTAACAGCTGATATAACATACCCCTTATTAATTCTAAAAACTTCCCATTTTGTTGCTAAGTAGAAGTTTAAAAGTAATTAATTGAAGTGTTGCATACAAATCATAGATATCGAGGTAGGAAAATTGAAAAAAAAAAACTATTACAAAACAAATAAAACCTGTTTATAAGGCCTGTTTTCCTCAGAGGCAACGTTAATATGCTCTGTAGCTATACTGGGTACACTTTCTGGCCTATTGAACACAGGCACAAAAAAGGGCAAGAAGCAGCAGCTGGAAGTAGAACTGGTGTTTGTGACAAACAACTTCAAAATCAGAAGGTAAGTAAGCATAACCTTTACTGATGATCCCAAATTGTAAAACTATGTTGCCAATTCTTACACCATTACACCTTACACCAAGCTTCAGTATTGTAAGTTGTATCTGTTCTAGGGTCTGAGTGCATGTGATATGTGAATGCTAATGTGCTTCACCTAAAGCATCTAGCCTTATTTTTGTGTGTTGTTTTACTGAAACCATGTGGCTGTGCACGATGAGTCATTCACTTGCTCAGTTAGCCAGCCCCTCTTGGCTCCTCCTGAACGCCATTTGGTTAGTAGATGTGTGGCCATTTAACTGCCCAGCGCTGAAATGGCACCACAGCACAGACGGTGCCTGGTGAGTACCTGCTCTTAGCTCATTATTGGCAGCAGTCTCATGTTGGCATTGCTTCTTTGCTGATTCTCAGCATGTCTGCAAGCAATAACCAAGCATTATTGGTTATTGCACATCTATATGGAGAAAAGGGCCTCAGCTGGAGAGGTTGCAAAATTCAGTGAACATGTGTTTATACCTGCATCGAAGTCAAATAAATTCATTTATTAATTAAACTATGGTAATATTATGTTTCTCAAGAAGCCTATAACTAATACCACACAACTAGTTTTGTCTATTGTTTACAAGCTAACGAGGAGTGTGTTAATGAATTTTGCTGGGGGGGGCGTTTCCCTGTAGCTTCAATCAAGCTTTCTGCTCCTGTGTCAATATTATAGTCCCCAAATCAATTTTGAAAAATAGATGTAGGGTGCTGACACTGGCCTGTTGCATTATTTGATGTGCTAACAAATGGCAACACACCAGAGCTGATTTAATAAGGCTGTCCCTGTTTGCAGCATTATAGAAAAGCACAGAGGAAATAATTAGGGCTGCAGAAGAACAGAGACTACAGATATGATTAAAACTCACATTTTTTGGAAAACAGAAACAGTTCTTTTTCCCTGGTAGTGAAGCCACAGATTCCATAAAACATAATTTTCTTTGCATATTTACATTATTATTTTGTTTATTTAAAAAAAAAATGTATATACAGGTATATATCTACATACCATCTCAGGTTTTCCACCATGAATAGGTGCTGTGAAGAGAAATTAACTAAATGTCAGTTGTGATGAGGCCCATTTGGCCCCAATGTACACAAAAGGTTGTAAAAGTAAAACCTCAAAAATTTCTACTTCACAAAAGACAGTTAAAGTAAACTAAAGAGTTGGAGACTAAAGGTAGGTGGGCACAACAATGGGTGAAGTTGCAACAAACACAATACAAAAAAGCATGCAAAATAAGAGTCTGACTTAAGAACTGTAAATTCTAGAGCTTCTTGGTAAACACTTTAGAGTCATTGTCCACAAACACCTACATTCATCATTCCATCAGTTCGTACAGAGCTTGGGAATAAGGTATTCTCCTTTTCTACCCCATCTTCATGGAATACGTTGCAGAAGGATTTGAAGCTTTCTCAACTGATTTCACTTGCAGACTTCAAACGACATACAAATGTTTTTGTGAAATCATCTCTGAGAAGTTGTTTTTCTTTTTAATATGACTGTGTACATTAGACAAAGTTTTTTGTCTTTGTTTTTTTTTGGGGGGGGGTTGTTTTTTTTAAATTAATAATTACATAATTTTAATTAAAACTCTTAATTGCCCATAGGTGTGAGTGTGAGTGTGAACGGTTGTCTGTCTGTATGTGTTAGCCCTGCGACAGACTGGCAACCTGTCCAGGGTGTACCCTGCCTCTCGCCCGAAGATAGCTGGGATAGGCTCCTGCGACCCTGAAAAGGACAAGCGGTAGAGAATGGATGGATAATTTTAATTAGTTTTAATATGTAATTTTAATATTTTTGTCTGGAACTGGTCTCTCTTTCAAATGAGACATTGGGTCTCAATGGGACTACATTGAGACCCAAAGGTTAGATAAAAAAAATAAATAATAAAACAAATAAAACACCTGTTTTTACTTTGGAAGTGTCAGTTTTCAACAATTTTCAGTTTCAGTTTCAAACAATCTCAGTGCTCTGCAGACAATATTGTTTCAGTCTCTTCAGTTGGACTTTATCCTGCTTTTTGCCTCAGCAATGCAGGATTCTCTCTTACAACACAAATGCTTTCTCCACGTCACCTTACATAGAGATATGGGGGTCTGGCAATATGCAGATAGTATACAGATTGTACAGGTCTGTTGGGTTAGATTGATTCTGACTGACTAACATATGCACAATAGTAAGAACAAAATACTGTGGTGCGCACCTTTCATGAGCCCAGTGGTAATTTTGCATGCACACGTATTTTCTAGTTAATGGGTGAATATAAATGAATGAAGCCCACTGCTCTCATAAGAAAAAACACACCTTGTACTACATTTAGCCACTAGAACATTTCTGTCTGAATTCACTGGTTCTCTCACCCCAACCGGTCGCAGCAGATAGCCACCCCTCCCTGAGCCTGGTTCTGCCAGAGGTTTCTTCCTGTTTAAAGGGAGTTTTTCCTTCTCAATGTCGCCAAAGTGCTTGCTCATAGGGGGTCATATGATTGTTGGGTTTTTCTCTGTATGTATTATTGTATGATCTACTGTACAATATAAAGCGCCTTGAGGCAACTATTGTTGTGATTTGGTGCTATATAAATAAAATTGAATTGAGATTGAATTGAACTGGATAGATACACACAGTAAATAAGCTATAAAATACAAACACCTCAATAAGCAAAATGCAAAGATGAAGATAATGAAAAAGGTACCATCTGAAATTGAACAATGTTGACAAGTTCTCCCTTTTGCAAAAGGAGAAAACATTGAAATATACTGATGATTTCAACTTGCTAGGGAGCTAATTTCATACAAGAAATACGTTAAGCAGTAAACACTAAAACACTAAGTTGTCAGTGAAGCTCTGTTTGGAAGAAACAAAAGTGCAAAATCAGGCTCTCACGACAATGATTCCAGCAATGGTTTCCTAGTGCTTAGTAAGTATGTAAAGTAATCCTTTAAGTTTTAAAGCTGTCTCGCTCTTTTGAGACTGACAAGAGATTGGCAGATTGTCTTGAGATAGCAGAGCCTTGAAACTCGATTAGATTAAAGCAATTTTCAGCAAAATTCGGTAAAGAGTTGGTTTGCAACAAGAAGTAAACCCAAACCTGTCCTTGAGAGAAATTAAATGCTCCATTCCCTTAGGATACGAGACGCAAAAATGATTACAGATTGAGGGAACCACTCAAAAACCATCAGCTCCAAGCAATAACTAGTGTATCGCAATGCAACAATAGTAGAAAGAAATAACAAAAGTAAAGTAGTAATAGTAACAAATTAATAACAGAAAAAAAACATGAAATGTCACACTAGACTGTAGTCATGGCATGAAATCAAATCTGTCTATATTCTAATATTTATAGATCAGTGTATTGTTTTTTGTGTATTTTCTGATGGGACCTGTTTAAATGTTATGAAATAGTACAGCAGCAGGAGCTGTAAACTATTAATACTCAAAGCTTTAATCTCTGTAACAGGAATGCTGTTGCTTTATTCACAATAACAGCTTAACATTTTCTAAGCTTACACAGCATGTGCTGTGACAAATGCAGATGGATAAACAATAAAGGAAATTGAAGAACTGCCGTGAATTCTTTCATGTGTCCCAAAACATGAGGAATAATGAAAAAAAAAAAACCCAATCCCTCTCTCCTTGACTCATTCTCCAATTTTAGCGTCTTGCTTGAATTGTAACACTGTGTTGGCAATATTGTATTTGTTCCTTGGGGTGTCATGGGAATCTGAAACGAGAAGTCGGGAGAAAGTCTTTCAACAAGGAGTCTCACATGGAGTAAACCCCTTGTGTGGATTGTCAGAAAATTGAATCAGAGCCCATACTGATGTGTTAGCATTACTGAAAAATTTCAAAAGCGCTGTGCATTTCTAGTAGCATTTAAAATGCAAAAGGGACATTGCTTCAGTTCTCAGAGGCCCGAGGTGGAGAACTACTTAAGGGATCTTTGGGTTTTAATGGGCTCTGTCAACATACATCCCCAAATCGGTTTCAGTATGTAAGCAATATCAGACTTATTCACTCCTGTGCTTTCTGTAAGTATCTGTTGTTTATAATACCATGTCATTTTTACTCCAAAGCCGTAAAAGGCTGATGGGGTACTGTCGTTACCCCAATGGGCGGGAAGCGTGGACAATTAAGTTTTGTGAGTACAATAACTCGAAAATGAGTTGACGTGAGATTTTCAAATTAATACCATAGATACATCTACTAAAACTCTGGGTTGAGTTCAAATCCTGGTAACCTGAACCTCAATTTTGAAATGAATACCATAGATGCATCTACTAGGAGCCTGATGGGTCGCACTGCCAGCTGCCAGGATTTTTATACAGAAGAACAGAAGACTGGAAGTTGATGTTTTAGCAATGAAAATAGGCTTTTTTTTATTTAAAAAAACTGATTAATAAGAGCTTATTAACTACAGTTAATGGCAGATAATAAAATGACATCCTTGACGTCACACCTTTATATTGTATCAATTCGTTCATGCAAAGTTCATTTAATTTTTTTTTATAGAGTTACATGATGCTGTTATCCTCTCAAGAACTGACTTTGAAAGAAAGTCACAGGATGTTTGTGAAGTAACTGACTAATTCCTGCTTTTGGTTCTTTAGTTCCTTTGTACAAAACAAATCTATTTTACTGTTGAGACTTTTACAACAGTTAGATGTAATATTATTCCCCTGCTTCAGGAAGAAAAGTAGATGAGCAAAAACATCTAAAAAATAACAATGAAATGAATTATTTATAATGTGAATAAACCACTTAACTCATGGCACTTTGTGTGACTGTTCCTCAACATAAATGAGAAGAAAATGACTTTAGATTTAAATAACCTCAGGCCTTTTCTGTGGTGTAATTGCCAGAAGTCTTCATGAAACAAAAATGAGACATAGTTCCCCACACTTTAATTGTGTAAACTTCTCCAACTGATCATTTGATGGCCACGGAGCATCAACTCCAAAAAACAGGCTTAGTCCTTTCAGTCAAAGTAAACACTGACAATAAGATACAGAGCAACCTTAATGTCACAGAGATCACCAAAGTAATCTGAAACAAATTAAAGTCACTGTTGTTGTCCTTGCATCTCAAAAGAAGGTGAATTTAAAATATTCTAGCCCTAATGAGACTTGCCCTGCAGTCCTTCCTCTTCATTGGCATGTTTTTTGTGCTTTCTTGTAATTGAGAAATCCAGTTTGGGATGGAAATTTGCCTTTCTTTTGCATCTGTTCTCTTGAGAGATAATCACATTGTTGATAAGCAGTTGTACTGCTGTTAAAACCATGTTTTTTTGCGGACTACGTTTAAAGACTGAATGTGTTGTTGTGACTTTGTAGCCCTTTTGTTTGTTTTTTTATTTGATTTAACCATCTTGCTGAAGAGAGGGTGATGATATATTACTAGTTAGTACAGCAACATTAAAAAAAAATTACCCATCCATCTATTTGCTTTGGAGCTTATCCAGCAAAACTTTGAAATGTTTATGTTGTTCCATAACATAAATCTACTTATTTTTATGTATACATATTTCAAAGGACCATGGACTGGCAAGGCTTGAATTCATCATCAGGAGACAAATTAGCCAATAAGTAAAAAGCTAGTCTGGAAGCTAATTATAACATGTAATCCACTATTTTATGTTGAGTGGTGAAGGAGTATCCAATAGACAATGCAACCTTAAGAGAAAAAAAAACAGAGTGGGAAACATGTCCTAGGCACAGTTTAATTAAGGTACATGTGATGGGAAATTCATCAGTCTCTTACAGAAACCCAAACATGTTACTATGATTAATTAGTGAGGTTTTACCTTTTGGAGTAATTAGATTGTTAGCCTTTTCCAATAGGGAAATGTCTGCTACTTTACTTAGAAGTATGCACACTTTAACAAACTGCTGTGGTGCATTGGGATGCTTTCAATAATATAAACCACCATAATAATATGCTATACTGTGGAACCTTGGGCATTCTAAAAATAGTAAACCATGTCTAAAATTTCATCTTTTATTTCCCCCAGAGTGAGTATAATGATGGAAGTGAAACAAGGATAAATGCTGTCTCTTGTATGTATTTATTAACACCAATATAAAAAAAAATTTAAAAAAAAAACTTCTAACGCATCCATGGAGAATACTGATATATGACATGCAAGTGTACATAAATATAAATTTCAGTACAGTATGTTATATTTTGTAATTATTCAATACATTTAAAATAAACTGTATTACAGAATATTTAAAAATGTGGGTTTTTTTACAATGTGCTTTATTTTGAAAAACAAAAGCCACTAGGACACATTCAAGCTGCTAGTCTGTGGTCCCTAAATAGCATTTAATTACTTATTTCCCAGTTCTCATGACACTAGTTCATTTTACCAGGAGGTTGTAATCAATAACACTCCCTAGCCAAACAATAAGTTTGCTTTCAGATTGTGAATGCCAACAACAACTCACTATCAGCCCCATGAAAATGTAACCTCCCTCCGCCTTCCTGAATTGCATATTTGTCACACTTAAATGTTTCAAATCATCAAAAATATAATATTAGACAAAGATAACATGAGGAAATGGAAAATACTGGGGGTTTTTTCTTGATAATTTCATCTATTAAGGGGGGGGGGGAAAGCTATCCAAACCTACCTGACCTTATGTGAAAAATGTATTCCATCACTTGATAGAGCCTGTCTGACAAGGTGAATAGGCTAAAATACCTCAAAAACCAGTACATAATGCTCCAATCTAAAGAGAAACATGATCTAAAGAAACAGCTGAGAAGCAAAATTATTGATATCTATCAGTCTGGAAAGGGTCATAATACAATTTCTAAGGCTTTTGGATGAGATGAGAGCCATTATCCACAGATGGAAAAAAAAAAAACCCTGAAATTGTGGTGAACTTTCCCAAGAGTGGCCAGCTGTACTCCAAGAGTGATTGAGAGCTTATTTAGAAGGTGTAATGGAGACCAGGGGTTCCATTACCTCGTTTGCATTTTAATTAAATTAAAGTAATTGATTGAATGAAAACACAAAAAAGTATAAAGAAAACACATATGTTCTTATGGATTCTTTATTAGGTTATTTGATGTAGGATTAAATTGACAGCTTGTGGAGGTGAAGAGACAGGGGGACTGGCCATCCTACCTGTGTCAGAAAAGAGCCAAAGTTAGAGCTGCCTACATTTAATCATTTGTCAGCAACCTAAACATATGTGAAAAGAGAATTTGTAAAAGTACTCACCTGTCCTGGTTGCTTCTTGCAGGATGTGGAGCAAAAGCTAGAAAGCAGCTCAAGCACCTGCTTAAGAGCTCCTGGAGCAGACCAGTGTGCCAGGTTAGGGAGTATGGTTAGAAGGGTTTTAATTTAGATAGTAATGGTTGAAGTTTATGTTATTGATTCATTTATAGTACGTGTTGGAAATATTTATATGTTTGTTATGTGCTTTAATGTTATTGTATGTTTGTTTGTGTGGAGGGTTATGTTTTCATTTTGATTAGTTAACCCCCATACTTGGGCTAGTCCGGATGTTCACTTGGAAAGGTAGAGTATAAAAGGAAGCCATTTTGTTTTAGTTGGTGTTGGTTTTGTGCTGTTAACATATGCCTTTGTTAGTAAAGTGTCAGTCCATGGATATATTTTATTCCAGTCTTGTGTCATATTATTGGAAGGAACCTATGACTGCTGGCCAAAACTGACAGAAGGTCATAAAAAAACCCACATCATCAAAAGAACTGCAAGGCTTACTTGTCTCCGTTAAAGTTAGTGTTCATGATTCAACAATAATCTTTATTTATTCCATACTTAAAGTCCACAATTCAAAAGAAAAAAATCACATAACAAAAACAAAAAAAAACAAGAAAAAAAAGCAAATTAAAAATACACCCAAATTGCCTTCCCACAAAGACATAACTACACCAGTGCCTCCACAATGAACCGATAACTTGTAGTCCTAAACCTTTTATCTGTCTCATTCTCAGAAGTGTTCAGCCTGCAAATTAATTTACATATGAGGATGCTCAGTTGTAAATACGGTATCCTATATTGGCTATAAATGTCATCATTGTCTTATATTTGATCTGTAATACGATATCCATGATATCTGAACTTGTTACAGACAGAAAGATTGTTTGACAGTTTAAACTCTGATCTGAAACACACTGGTAAGTCATCGTCTCAGTTGCCCAAGACAGAATGACAGTTGTAGAGTCATCCCGTTGTCTCCCAAGTCCGTCTACTTTCCCCGAGCATTGTTTCCTCCCATCTCCTGTGTCATGTTGTGTGAATTAGTCTGTGTTTTAGTGTTTCCTGTTTTACTTTGACAGTGTCGTGTCTTGTGTTCAGTGTGTTTAGTTTTGCTTCCTCTGTGTTGTCAGATCAACTCCTTCCAGCTGTGTTCCCCGTGTGTTTCCAGTCTCCCTAATTACCCTTGTGTGCTTATATTATGTCTGTTTTCCTCTGTCTTTTGAGGGGTTCTCTGTGTTTCTTGTATCATGGTTCAGTTTCCTTGTGTTTTAGCTTAGCTTAGCTTAGCTTAGCTTAGCTTTAGTTTAGTTTAGTTTAGTCAAGTCAAGTCAAGTCTCAGTCTCTCATTTTGCCTTTTATTTGTAGTATCTTCCAGCCTTCAATAAACGGCTTACTTTTTGTTCAACTTCACTCACTTGTAAGTGTCTGCATTTGGGACCTCCTCCTCTCTCCACATGATCTGCAATGGCAGCTCATGACAAACCACTGTGAGAGTGTTGTTGTACAGAACTGTTATCTTACCAAATTAAGGGTTTAGGATTAGCACATAGCACATCGAAACTCTTTGGTGTGTAAATTGTCTCTAAATGTCTATAAATATACAATATTGCATATGTCGTGCATCCACAAATTAATGCAGTAACATACATGCTAAACATACAGACCTTCAAGCATTTTAGTTTGTAGACAAACCCAGCCATGGAGCCTAACTTGTACTTCATTGTCAACCTTTCACTTACTGAATTACTGGTACTTGAGAAGGTATTAGTGGTTTAGTGTGCACTTGCACCACTACATTTCTTTACACTAAAGCAGAATTTAGTGTTAGGTTGAGTTAAGTACCCTTGGAGCAAAATTAGTATTTCCATCACAACGCTACTTAGAAAATAAAAGCATAAAAAAGACAGGGAAATGTATCTAGCAAGTGAAGGAGTCATGGATTATTAAAGAGGTTAGACATGAGAGGGAATGCTTTAAAGGAAAATGTTAGAAGAAGGAAGTGGTGAAGCTGCAAGCTGTGAGGACACTTGTTTATGGAATGGGTGAGTATGTTTGGAGGACCAGCTGGAAGTAGAGATGGGACTTGCTTCTCTCAAGCATTGCCAGCTGGTGCACCTGTTTCAACTCAGGACTGGTGGAGACTCATTCACTTACTGACATGTATTGATGTCAAGTGAACTTGTTTTCTGGCAGAAAAAGCTACATACACATGGAATAGTAGTTAAGATAGTCAAAACCAGTGTGTGTGTTTATGTGTTGTGCAAAAAAATGTCACTCATCACTTACTCATCGCTCATTTGTTTGAAAGTGAATCATTAGCCTGGACTACAAGGCAATCACAGCATAATTCTGTTTTCCTAGTATGTTCTCTGAAGAAGAAAAGATGTTGGAAAAGTGATTTTAATGATTTGACAGTTATAATTACATGCCATGCTTGGCTCTGGTAATAGCAGGTTGTCTTAAATATTTTGTTGCCACATTGGTTTTCATTGTGTATAATGTTGATTTTGTAAGATTACAGACTTAACAAAGACATCAAGCTTATTACTATTTTTGCCTTTAATTATTATATGCCTGAATTAGTTAAACCATAGAGGAGTATAATGGGCATGCATTCATTTGTGTTTGTGCCCAGCTTTATAGATTTTAAATGCATAACTGGTGTGTAGGGGTTTTTCATGTATGTGCTAGGGGTGAAGAAAGTTATCATCTGCAGTAGCTTCCCTGTGTATCACACAAAATCCAACTGTACTGTATGATATTACTTTTACCTATTCATAGCCCAAGACATTATGAATATAACCCTACCATCATTCTGCAGTCAAACCTCCTATTTACTGTGGGTGTACCTCCAGGCTCATATATATATATATATATATATATATATATATATACACACACACATACACACACTGCTCAAAAAAATAAAAAAAAATAAAGGGAACACTTAAACAACACAGTGTAACTCCAAGTCAATCACACTTCTGTGAAATCAAACTGTCCACTTAGGAAGCAACACTGATTGACAATCAGTTTCACATGCTGTTGTGCAAATGGAATAGACAACAGGTGGAAATTATAGGCAATTAGCAAGACATCCCCAATAAAGGAGTGGTTCTGCAGGTGGTGACCACAGACCACTTCTCAGTACCTATGCTTTCTGGCTGATGTTTTGGTC
>VVHJ01011376.1:4360-14605 GCA_015107715.1 Tylochromis polylepis
GGTTAGATTAATATTGATCTCCTGTATCGTTTTATCATAAAAGTAGCACCATCTAAACACAATGCATGTTCAAGCATTTGGAGATGCACTGATTCCTCGAAGACCAACGTGTTACTTGTTCTCGGGAAATCTGGTAATAATTAGGATTAAATTATTTAGTTTTGTAATAATGCCAATCCAGTGACAAATCATTTTAGAGCTTTAGAGATTAAGGTGATCAGCCTGTAGCTGTCATGTACTTATCAGCTAGCATCAGTTTTAAAATTCTAATGCATTTCTAAAGTCAGTGGGGAATTTACTGCATAATATTATACTGTATAGGGCAACTGTAAGCCTACAGCTGACTGACATAAACTGCAGTCATAAAGTACATTCATATATTTTTATAGCATCATGAATAATTAAGAGGGAAAAGTACACATTTGTTAACAAATGCAAAGACAAATAGCTTGGTGTCAAGTGGCTACATGCCTGATTCAAACAATCTCACATGAAAGGGTTGAATAACAAGCTACAGTACCTCAGATGAGCAATAATCAGCATCACAGTGGCTGGACAGCTTTGCCTCAGGGTAACCAGGATTTAATATAAATAATATCAAACATGTAAAGATAACCCAAGGCAACTCAGGGTAAGTTTGAAAATGCACGTGGCCCATCACTGTTGTGACAGTGGAGCGGTTAATGCATGTCAGTTAACAGCTGATGCACTTTTCAGGTTAACCTCATGTCCAAGATAGAGTGCCATAATTTCATATACTTCTTAACTTAATTTAAATGTATTGTCATCACTATAGTGACATTAGGCTAAGCATTAGATATATTAAATATAGTATCTTACAAGCACACGTATTATATCACAAAAAGGAAGAAAGCAAGACAATCAGTAGTAAAATTTTTGTCTCCCCATGAAATGTCTCCTGTGACAGTTTGTGTATTGCATTCATAATTTTGTTCATTTCCATCTGTAAAGACTGGGTTTTTTTTTCTTCTTTAAAGATAAGACTGGAATAAGACTGAATAGAATTTGAAATGAGCAGCTATCACACTTGTTTGTGATTGTGGCGTCGTATCGGCACCAAAGATACAAAAGAGGAAACAGATAGTGAGGACAAACAAGGGCAAACTAATTCGGAAACATGTTTTTGAGGAGATACTAATTTCTGACACAGCACCAATTTGTAACAGCTTATTAGCATGCCAGCTGAAACTTCTCACTACGAACAAATAATGAAAGAAAAACATGATAGACTGCCATCTGCATCCTGTCAACACCGGCTACACGCAATCAATCAGCCATCAGATGTGACCACGCTAACACTGTCCTTTACCTAACACAACCACAACTAGTCTGTTCAGCAAAAGGCTGGTTATATGAAATACGTTAACATGTCCTCAACCACCTTAAAAAAGGAGGCAGCGATCTTTAGAATCCAACAATCTTAATCCAACATTGTAAATCCCAAATGACCATATAATATATGGCTCATGAGTATTTGTCATCCTATTGGTACATCTGGGCCTTTATGCAATACTTGTACAGTGTAGATCCACTTTTTACAGAATAGTTGACTGCCACTTGAATAACAGCATTTTCCCTGCTTTGATTTCTGCCTGACTGTAAGACGGTCTCCCACCAAGCGCAATGCATTCACTGCTGAATTATCAAAGCAGATTAACATAGAGGGAAGAAAAGAGAAGGCAGAAGAGGCGAGGAAAAAAAAATCTAAATCATTCCACTGAGAAAATGTCTGCTCTTCAGCTTTCATTTATTGAGTCCAAATATATTGGATGGCGGTTATTTTTAAACAGACCTTAATCCTCTGCTCACCCTTCACTGCGAGGTAGATAATTATAGTAATCTGGTCGAAGGGAATTTAATTTCCAAGCTGAAGATCGTTGCAGTGGGATGGACTAGCTGCTTTATGAAAGGAATTTAGTGTTCTATATTATCAACAGCTAGATGGCTACACATATGCAACACGGAGCATTGTTCAGGGTCTATTTTTGCAATTATGATATATTAATTAGCACTAATGGTGGCAGGTACCCATATGTGACCACAAGGCACATGGCAGGTATGTACTTTGAAAAAAATCACTGAAAATTACCCATTGTTCTTTCTGTTCTATATAGAGGACTAGATTGCCTTCAAAGTAAGACAACCTCATAGCGCTCTCCTAATATTCACTTAAAAGGAAATTCAAACCTCCACTAAGCTTCTCTCATGTTGAGAATTTCTTTGAAGATATTCCAAGTAGAAGAGATTTGAGATGGCCCTTCCACTGTAACCACGCAGGGAAGTGCTTGTATTGCACATGTACTTGTCCTGCCCTTGAGCAAGTCAGTGATTCCCCACAGATTTGCTGCCAGCTCCAGGGGCGCTTTCTGTGAAGATGACCCTACACTCTGACCTCCCTGGAGGGAGCAAAGTGAAAAGAGAGTTTCACTGCAGGGATCAATAGAAGTATCACACTGTTGTCACTTTATTCAAGTCAGTTAAGCAATTTGGGAAAGAAGGGTTTAGCTTACACTTAATCCTTGATCAAGATATGCACACATCTGCTGTAATTGCCTTTTTTCCCCCCTGTAACTAGTTCAGGATTTAGTGCGAAAACGATAAACCTGTGTTTTACATTTGCCATGTTCAGTTCACAGAAAGTTGTGATATTTTTTTTTTCATGCCTGCATTCTTCTCTTTGCTGAAATATTTAACTGTGTAATTTTATATAAACAGCCGACTTACAGTCTCTCAGGTGCACATTGCATGCACTTTCATGGAAGCATGTAGATAATTCAATGCGGTGTCCATTTTAGAATATTGAGGCCAATTCAGATGATGAGGCCCATTAAATATACAGTACCTATGTTTCCTTGTAGCTTTCATCTTGGAGACTTTCTAAGAGTCCAAACATAATAATGAGTGCCCGAGTCTGCCCCCAGAGTGCATGCAGATCTGAGCCCAACCAAAGTCTCAACACGGAAGTAATTCACCACTCTTGAATCAGAGCTGTTAAATCCTCTTTAAATTTTTTAACAAAGTTCTGTTCAAAATTATATATTAATGCTAGTCAGGAATAGTGCCTCAGCTAAGGCACGTCAAGAGGAGCAATTTATTTCTGTTTGTTTCTATGATTTCTTTATTCTTCTCTCTGAATTCTCTCTGAAAGCTTACTGTGTGACAGTTTGTTGAGTCAAAATTAAAACACTGCAGCCATAAAGATGGAAATATAGTTTAAAGTTTCTTCCACAGGTGACGAATGTTATTGTATTTAAATACTATGTAGGTATAATAACAGACATTAAAAACTAGAGAGACAGAGAGAACCACCACAGATTGGAGAACTTCTTCAAAGATCAGGTTGCTTTCTTTTTAAAACAACCAAACCATTAAACCTAATCCAGTTGCGCTTTTGCACTGTTCAGGCACAACGTTTAGCAGGCATATTGCTATTGTAGTGAACATGTGTCAAAATTCCAAAAAAGGTTGGGACGCAATGATTTGCAAATCTTTCATATAATCGCCCATACTGTATGTAAACCCATATTTTATTTGCAATAGAACATAGAAAACATATCAAATTTAAACTAAGAACATGCACCATTTTACAAGAAATATTAGCTCATTTTGATTTTGATGGTAAAAATACATCTTATAATAGTTGGGACAGGGTCACGTTGAGTTGAAAAGACCAGTTTCTGGACTGGGGAGAGGAATATTGTCCCATTCTTGTCTGATAGTCTAATTGCTCAGCAGTCCTGGGTCTTCTTTGTTATATTTTTCGTTTCATGGTGAGTCAAATGTTTTCAGTTGGTAAAAGGTTGGCACTGCAAGAAGGCCCGTTCAACACCCAGGCTCTTCAGTTTTGAAGTCCTGTTGTTGTAATAGCTGCAGTATTTAATTTAGAATTGCCCTTCCTGAAAAATATGTTTCTCTGAAACCTGTATATACCTTTCAGCATTGATGGTGCCTTTCCAAATGTGCTAGGTGCCAAGCCAGTAGGGACACCTGCACCCATATACCATCAGAGATGTGCGCTTTTGAACTGAGCACTGTTAACAAGCTGGATGGTCCCTCTCCTCTTTAGCCCAGGAAGCAATGTCCATGTTTTGTTCACAGACATTGATTGTGTTCCTGAGCCCATGTAGTGATTTCCATGACAGAATCATGACTGTTTTTAATGCAGTTCTGCCTGAGGGCCCAAAGATCACGGGCATCCAAGGCAGTCACCCTGTTTGAGTGCCACTGACATGTCAAAGGGACAGACAGGAAATATTCATCGTCTATACACCGCTATTTTGGAAGGGTATATTTGGTATATAACACACGGAGAGTGAGACGTGTTAGGTGTGTGTGTTAGGCATGCCTTGCTCCATTTGTGGCTTTTGACCCATTCATTTCAAAAGAAGGTTGGTTTTGTCGGCTCAAAATAACTGCCTGGAGGCATTCCCAAGATGGATGCCAAGATCGATGGCAAGACTTGCTTATAGAACGACTTGGATAATAATCTCTAGTAGGGAGTAAAAAAGAGGCATAAGAGGCACATATTCAGTGGCATCTTTTCAGTCCTGCTATTGCTGTTTTGACGTAGTGGTTTAAGGCATTTGTGAGCAGTTACTTGTTTGTAATATTGATGTTGTGTTTCATCAACTTTAAAGACTAGAACAAAAATAATTATATCAAATCTGGACGTCTTTTTTAGAGTAGTGTTTCTTAGAAAATATCTTTAAATCTATCAGAATAACTGTGATTCTACACAAAGCCATAGATTTTAAAGACTATACTGCAATTATACATTATTAAAGTAAACTAAATAGTAATTGTGTGGACGCATATATTGTAACTAGCATTTTAGAAATTCTGCTAACAAATATGTGAGACTCGATACCAACTGTGCCTCGGGATAGGGACCTGTGACCACATAATGGTCTCGGCTTTTCGCTTATTAGAGATGTGTGAATGACTCCTCACATACCGAAAGACAAAGGCCAGAATCCATGGAAGGGATTTCAGATGAAAGACAGTAGCACACTGATGGGCAGCAATCTTAAAAGAAAAAAAGACTGGCCCACGTATAGTGTCATCTGCTGTCACTGTCCTTTCACCCCAGCGTGAACACAAAAGCTCCCGAGAGAACTGCCTGCAACTTCTGCTATTCAGTCAATTTGCAAACTAGAATGGCCGGAATTCATTGGCAAAAAGCTGTGACTGAACAGAAGACACTTCAGTGAACTAATCCCTTCAAGCACTCTGCATTTTGGAGGAAGGGGCAACCTGCCAAGACTGGCCATTGAAGCTACACTGCTATTGTGTCATTTTTAATGCAACACTGTTGTCTTTCTCAATACTAACAATGAATGCCAGCATTTTAGCCTTTTGGAGGCATTAGAATACCACTATATTAGTGATTTCCCACTGTGAGGTAGAAATCTCAAGGATTCTGGTAAATTGAAAACTTTATCCATGTCCATGAAAATTCACAATTTACAACATCACATAATTAAAACACAATTTCCTGGTCCTCTGCCTTGAGCCTACAAACCTGAAAGAAATTGCGTTCACTTAACACATTTGGAAATGCATACAGTGTAACAAGAGCATCACTGTAATGTGAAACCTTTCAAGTAAATGTTGAATAGTTCATCTTTTAAACGAAGAAACAAAATCATTCTGTATTCTTTTGCTGGTAGCACAACTTCTCTCCTTACGGAATAATTGCTCACAAAAAGAAATCTTATGTCATGCTATAATAATAAAAGAATATATAAGGTTTTTGCGGATCCTTATTTAGTCACCGCTGCTGGCTGTGTGCTCAGCCTATCTAGCACAGACTGCTACCTTCCTTTATGCACAGCATGTGGAGGGGATCTGCTTCTTCACAGTTTTCTGGTTACCAAATCTATTTTTTTTCCAGTGAGAATGTTAATCCATATGTGTGCAACCAAGTATCAAGACTGACACCACTGCTTGAGTCATACTAACATACTGCACTGTGCCATGTTTTCATTTAGTTTAATCATCCCCGACTCTGCCCCAATGCCCTTCCACCTACAGTTGGCCAGTCCTGCAGATCTCTCTTTAGAAGCGCAGTCATGGGAGCAGATTGGTGGGTTAGACAAGTGACACGAATACTAAGAGCGCCCTCGCATTCAGTCAGTCTGCCACCTAGGGCATCCTGTCTTAATCCCTTTGCAGAGACCAGACAGAGCCTTGGCAAAGTGCATTTGAACATGGAGGTCCCTGCAGATTATTTAGCGCATGTAATTATTATAATGGAGGCAGCATAAGGTAATACGTGAATAGGAATTGAATTATCACTTGAAAGATGTCTCTTTACCCTCTTGCTTTCCTTTATTCCAGTACTGGCACATGTTAGCAATCTTCTTCTAATTACCTGAAACTGTGGGCCTTTTTGCAGAAGTCTGAGCCGTGACCCAACCAAGGTTAATGTTTTTGTTACTTTGTATACATTTGGTTAGTTGAGTTAGTATAGTTAGTTTTGTGAGCCCACTGAATAACATTTATTGACATAATGAAGTCCTATCATCATCATATGGACCATATGTCAATTAAAAATATCATCTCCTCCTCTCTCTATAGACTACTGTGGCTTATTTATACTTTTTTCAGTTCTGACACCCTGTCATACTTTCTGTAATCGATGTGAAAGTCTGAAAGATACAAAAGAAAATATTTTTACATAGAAGTTAATCTAACCATTGTTCGTTTTGCCCTGCACCAAGATTGTTTCCTCTAGTCAGCGTGATGTTTACCATTTGGTTCTAACCACAGTCCTTAGGAAGTTTTGCGCCTGTAATTTTGGTTCAGAACAAACTGAAAAGCACTAAAGTCAACAGAGTCAGAAGTAAAGTATCCTAAGGCACATACAAAGACACACAGAAACTCTATATAACAGGACACTGTTTAACACCGACAACAGGCAGTATGGTTACATGAATAACTGCTGCAGGTAACAACAGTCAGAGAAGCAATCTTTCTTAAGGCCTTTAACCACTGGACGCAGACTGTTCTTAATGCAGTCATTCACTCTGACTGATTTCGCCACACCAATTTGCGCCATTTATTTTTTCGGACCAAGCTGGATTTTTCAGTTCCAACTAAACTCATATAACCAATCATACGACTGCATTTGGTAACAGGTGCGCGCTTAGCTCAAAACACGCACCATTACTGAAGATACAAATAAAATACCTCAGACACGCAGCTAGATATTGCTCCGGGTCATTTGGCTCTCTGAAATAATTTCTCTGCCTCTTCAGATGTGGTCCCAACTCTGCCATCAAGTTCAAATTGCCCCACTGACATCCTGAAATATGTGCGTCTGTGATCCTGGATCAGACCGTGAAATTCTCCCTGCTGTTTTTGAGAACTGGATGAATGCAGAATTTCTATTTCTTCTGTTTCTTGTTTAGAAACATTAGGACCATGGCTTGTTGACTTCAATTTTTTTACATCATGCATTTAGGACGATTTTTCCATAAAAGCCCAACATGTTGGGTGTGTATATACAGTAGATCACACGTACGGAGCCAAAAAATTCAGAATTTTGCATTGTGTTTTTTTGCAACACACTCGGTGTGTAAAGGCCATAATTTAAAAATGTTAAAAATGTATTGATAACATATGCTTAGAATAATGTTTATCATCATTGGTGTGTATGAGCTAATGAGTTACAAAACTTTGAATTTTTCATCTTAAATCTTTGTGTAACTTTGATACACAGAGGTTTTACATTTCAAAAACCCTCTTATACAATACTTAACAAATTTATTAGACCACCACCCAGCGTTAAGTTTATACCACAGCTGCCCTAACTTAACAACACTGGTTATTATCAAAATCATTTTTTATGATTCTGTAATGATTAATCCACCCTACTGAAAATAATATGTTTAATGCTAAAACATAATTACAGTTGTTATCCATGAAGTTTCACATTTAATGTTTTACAAAAAAGCATCAAAAATAGTAAAGCACTTAAAAAAATTAAGATGCCAATTTACAGTTATTATATACAGTTATATGCTCAAAATTGAGTATAAAATTGTGAACTGAGTTCAGGGAATTCCGTTATTTTTTTTATTTTAAATACATTTTTGACATATTTTTAAAATATTTATGTTTTCTTGTTTTAATAACAGGTAGTGTAATAAATTTGATACGCAATACGATATCTCATCATCACTTATTTTACAGCACTTTCAGAACTACAGTTGCAAAGTGAATTATGTTAATACAAACAGAAAGCATTCAGTAATAGTGGTCAGACCAGAACTCATACAGCAATCATCAGTCTATAGGGAAAAAAAGGGCTGGTTTCCTGATCATTTTTATCACATTCCTCACAAGAAACAACAGATTAATTAAAACTGTCTTTTGTTCTGTTTTCAGAAATAATATCATAACACATTGCCTGATGGCAAAGGAAAGTGTGCCTATATGTTTCCGTCCCCACAGTGTTTGTCTGTCTAACTATAATTCCAGATGGCAGTTTGATTGGTTTCAATTCTGCCTTTCTTTTAATTTAATCTCTTCTGTCACAGACTGGAGAAAATGAGCCTGGTCACCAAAATATGTGATAATTTTCAATAATATGATGCCATCTGAGAGCACCGCTCCCCCTGAAGGGATGACAGAGGTTAAGCTTGGGTCAGAGGGTCAGCTGTACCACCTTTTCTCTCATGAGAATGAGGTTATTGTCTGTTTCCATTTTGTGCACGGAGCAATCAAAGCTTGCTTAGATAGTTATTGATTTTATTTTACCTACATTCACCAAAACATTGGTGACATTTATGCAAGGGTAGAATAAAATTGAATAGAATAGCCCTTTATTGGCATTGTACATGTACAACGAAATTGTGTATTATTATAATTGTGGTTATTATTGTTAACTAAAACGGGTTGTGAAAAATATGTCCTCCATACTTATTAAGTATAAAAATTAACACACAAAAAGACTTAGCTAAATCTTAACATTTTCAAACAATGAAATGAAAAAAAAAAACAAAGAGAAATAAAAGTTAATGATGAAATGCAGAACTACTACAACTTTGTATCTGTGTTAATGAATCACTGTATTTATATTTGTAGTGCCCGTCATGACCTTGAACGTAAGTAGATGGATAGGTTAATAGATTCCTCGGTTTTTGTGCGTTAAGTCAATGTGTTTGCAAGGTTGTTTTGATTTTTTTTCTCCATAGAGGCCAAAATCAATCAATCAATGGTGCTTTAGGATGAGAAAGGGGTCAGTGTGAACACAGTCAACTTTAATAAGCCTAGAGTGCTCCTGCAGTCGTCATAACATCCTTTACCCTATGGCTATATAGAGCCATTCCATCCAGCGCCCTGGCAGCCATTCATTCATGAAGCAGTGTGCTCGTATCTCCACATGAGACTAGAAAAAAGTCAAAGCTTAACCTTCTACTATTGCTTTTTTTTCATGTCTATAGCCAAATCTGCAACTAAATGTGCTCCTAACACGATGTGAATGATGTGAATTGTATCTCCCATGCAAGCAGAAACACATTACCTCAAACCTACTTTAAAATGTTATTTTGTGGCTTCATATAGTTGTGCAGTTCATTTTTTTTTCTGGATGTTTCTTTCATCACCTGCCTGTTCCACCAAATATATTTACATTTTGCTTAACTCAGAGGTGTCTCTTCCCTGTTCTGTTCTGGCCATCTTACTCATGAAGCTTGAAGGTAAGACAGAATAAACGGTGTAGCTAAAGAAATAATCAACATTAAAATGTGGTTTGAATCTTTATGAGACTTAGACTTCACTGTATTGGGGGAGTGGAGTGGAAGTCTTTTTCCGTTACAGAGCAAAGAGCTGCTTGGTCAACAGCCGACCCAGCCAGGCAAATACAGGCAATTAAAAACAAGTGGAGTAAATGATAGATGTGGTGCTAAACAATACATGCAACAACTTCAGTGAGGCCATATCCTAGATCTAAGGTTTAAAAATTACTACATCAAGCAAGCTAGAAATTATACCAAAAAACATATTGGATCAAATCAAACCAATAGAGTGAAAAATGTTCAAGAAAACATTTCTTTTTCTGTGCTGACACACAACCAGCCATCATTTCCGTTCCTCTTATAAGAACAGCACATGACTGATAAGTCAGCAGCACCCAGCAGCATGTGTAGATTTATTTCCCTAACACCAGCACTGAGGCCAAGATGGAGGAAGGCGAATTGCCTTTCTTTCAGGTTAAGC
>VVHJ01011376.1:14641-34498 GCA_015107715.1 Tylochromis polylepis
AAATTTATAAAACCCCCCCCCCCCCCCCCCCCAATATCCTCTGGGACAAAAATGCATGCCAGCGTGCACACGCACTGCAGCAAAGAGAGAAATGTTTTATTATGTTGGATTTAAAAGTCTAGTAGTCTTCCTGCTGACAACATGTAGTGGCACAAACACGGTCATGCTTGCAAAAATCTAATTACTAACTCAACATAACAAGTAATTATTGTTGGGATGTTTACATATACGCATAGGCTACTAATGTTTATGTCTGATCAGCATAAGAACACTTCAGGCATAACACTGTATGCCTCACTGTATATTAGCACACATTTCACACTGTATTCCAGTCATTTATCAAATGCGTTATTGTTTTAATTATTATTTAAGATAAATATTACTTTCTTTAGTTCACAGTTTTGTCGTTGAGTATATGTACACGTACCCTGTATGTCAAAAGAAAGAGCAGAAAATGTAATATTTTTAATTTATTAGCTAATTTGCAGAAAGAACATAAATCATAACAGGTTACAATTCTGCAAATAATAATATACATGAGAAAAACCCCCAGTGAGTATTCTCATTGTAGTTATAACAACCCACTCTGGACCTCTGTTTGAGTAAGGTTTACAAATCAAAGACAAACATATTTAAGGTTTGCACATATTTCTGTATGTGTAAATACATCTTGAAAATTTGCACCATTAACTTTAAACTGTAAAACTTTACAGATATATAATTACTCCTTCTTGGGATGTGTGGAAAATATTTTTAAAATTGTACATTTCTAAATCCATATCATTCTTGTTTAACATACTGTTGTGTGTTATGTTGCTTATGGGGTGCAGGTTGTTATATACAGAGCATATACTAATATAACACTTCAATAATATGGCACTTTCAAACAGTTTGAGACTTTCAAACACTGTTTGTTTTGTCCATGTTTAACTTCAAGGCACATTGTCTATGCTCAGGTCTTCTAAAACCCAGATGGCCTGTGAGGTTACACAGCAGCACAAACGATGTTAAAAGCAAGAGATGCAACAAACGTATGCAAATACAATGAATCACTAATGCGTTGAATGAATTAGGAAGATGATATTCAGTTCATCGGACAGCCCTGTCCGTGGCCATGGGCCTCTTTTATCCAGCATGATGAGAGACTTGCCACATTTCATATCACTCCATGTTTTATCCACTCTATCAATTTCATATAGACACGATCAACTGCAAATGGCTGATTAGCAATTGTCTAATAAACAATGTGACTTCATTTTTGGTTTAACTTCATTTAGGGGCTTCCACTCTTCCCTAATGCAGTAAGTTAATAATGCAATAATATAGATACCAGTTTTGTTTATTGTTCTTTCAGCTGGCTTTAGTTATTGTACCATTACATTTAATAAAGAAAGATTGAGAGTGTAAATAACACAGAATGAAATCAGCTGTGGGAAATCAGTGTGATGATCTTAAGGCAACATGAGAGCGACACAGCGCTTAATGAATGTGAGCTTTTTTTTTTCTTTTTTCTTTTTTTTTTGCGGAAAAGTGGAAATGCAAATGTGCACAACACAATCCAAAGTTCCCCCCTTACAATTCTGAGGGGAACAGCTGCCAACAAATGCAAATGATTCCATAATGAAACATTTCTTGTTGCATTTCATCCTCAAAGATTCCCGTCAGTTTGATTTGTGCGGCGAACTTTCAACATATTTCTTCTCATATTCGCTCATTTAGACTACAAAAGAGATTATTTTTTCCAAGTAGTACTAAATTTCTTGACTGGAAAGCATTCAGTGTCTAGACATCTGTGCCAAGCTTGCTTCCCCAGCGTGTGGAAATGTCCGCGATAACACATTTTCCTAGTCAGAGTAAAACGTTGTTGTTTCAGGTGTGCAACACTGACAGACTCTAATCATCTGACATTGTAATTTAAATGCTCTCCTTGCTGTGTACACCTTGATTGAGACATATGTTACCTTAGCGCTTTTCCAACAAAACTCATTATAACAAATGTATTTGGCAAATCACTGTGGTGTCACACACAATGCCAGTGGCGGCTGGTGCAGAAGCAGTAAAGTAAGGGTGGGTGTGTTTTTATGTTGTTGGCAGGATTTTAGATGTAAGCAACCACTGCTTTCAGTGAGTCTGAATACATGTTGAGCGAGCCTAGATGAAATTAATCCATGCAGTGTTGCAGCAACAAAGGCAGGAAGGATGTTGGTAGTGTTTTCATTTCCTTATGCAATATATGTCCCATCTCTTTATGGAATGAGACATCATAAAATCATAAAAATGATTTTAGATCAAGTGCTTTATGAATAAGTCATGTGACCAAAAGGTAGAATCGCTCCATTGCCAGGAGTGGCAATGACATGCTCTTTTCTTTAAGCATTCAAGTGGAAGTGCAAACTGTGATGTTTTATTGACAGCAAATAATCAGTATTAGTGTGTTTGCCATGTCTGACATTTTCTTCTCTTAGGTGGCAGTGCAGGGTTGTTGTAATTCCAGCCGAACAAAATGAGCTCCTGCCAGTGGGAGGCCTTATTCGATCTGATTCCCCAGCAGAGGCACGTCTCTCCACAGCCTCACTACATCACAGCTATCATGACAGACTGGCTGGTGCAAAACCAAGCCACATGTAGACTCATTGCTACTGATTAAGTCAGCCACTCATCCTCACCGGAGAACATTTCCGCCTCAGTTAACAATTTTTTACAGTTTAGAAAACACCTGTCATAATATACTTGTTTCTCCTTGCTCATGGGTTGATGGAAAGAGATGATTAACAGATAACTTCACTTGGAAGAGCCAGGAAGAGACAAGGAGAATACTTAAATCTAAGGAACCAGTAGGCAAGGTTAATGTTTTTTGCAAAAGTCAAGAGTGCTTTGCTGTTGGTAAAGCCATTAAGTGCAGTGAAGGATGACGTCTGTATCACTTAACAGCAGAGGTTGACACAATGTTGCCACACTGTATTCTTTCACCACATGTCGGGCATGTTTGTTATACTGAATGTACGACTTTATTGTAGGTTAACATCTTTGGGGGCAGAAAAAATGAGTGGCAATAACACCACATCCACACTGCAGTGTGAAAGTGGGAGGTACAGGCTGTACTGTACTGTAAGTGTATGAATCTTGTGGTCTATTTTTATCTTCAGCATGCTCACGCATATTCCTAAAGTAGATCTGTTGGGTGAATGGATTAATATAATCCAATTTAATCTAATCAAAGATAACAGAGTAACGAGTTTCTTATTAGTCACTTGATTTGGGATATAAGAAATTTTGCTATAGCTATTTAAGGATAATATAAGACCTCTTCACACTCTTGAGCCATATATTGGATTGTAAACAGGGCTGGAACGCTGCTTTAAATAAGGAAAAAATAGTAATTGTGTATCACTTTTTTTTAAACCTTAGAAAATTACACTGATAAAATGCTTAAAGTTCATTTTCAAGCTTTGGAGTAAAAAACAAAATTAAATTAAATTAAACCTGCTGTGTGACATATAACCCATAGCACAGTTTTAACCAAGAAGAAATTGATTTTTTCACATACTTTCTTTTAGTAGTGTTTTAGACAGAAAGTTATTTTAACTGTCATTCATGTAGTGTTTTTGACAGTGCCGTGCCACATTCACTGAGCATAATGCCTCGGTGTTACTGACTTGTCTTCCACTGAAAAAAAGAAATGACTCCAGTGGATTGCACTTCTTTTGAAATTTTTATGACTAAGGCTTTTTATTCTATTAAATAATTTCTGTCCTATGATGCCAATGAGAAGGGGGCTTACAAGAAATTTGCAGGTCGGGCTCTAATGGGACGCAGATACTAAGTTCTCATTTTCCATTTTCAGTCTCCTGTGTAGATGTGTCGGCTTCTGTGAAGCCCAAAAATCTGGGACAGTCCACAGTTAAGGAGCTAAAAAAAAATACTTGTGTTTCAATACACAAATGAGTAATACTGACAATTAATTTAGGCTTTGAATTCTTGATCTTGTTGTTTCATTATTCTTTGCACAATGTACTGTATAAATTTATTCAACAATTCAGTCCAAATGCCAAAAAAGAATGAAAAACAAATGCCTATTACAATTTCTCAGAGCTTGAAGTTTCACCTTTGTGCTATTTGTTTCATGTGAGCAAACAGTCTAAATATACAAAGATATTCCGTTTGCCATCATACATACAAAAAAGCAAATGTTCATTTTTGAGACACTGTAACAAGCAAATGTGTTGGCCAGTTAAATTTCAGTTGACAAAGTGATAAATGCAGTAATAAAACAGATTGTGTGCTGGGTCGCTGATGAAAATAAGTCATGGTAACAACATGTGCAATGTATTGCCGGCTGCTTTTTCTGATTACTTAATATTATTCTTTTTTGTTTCTTCTCGTTACAGAGAACACAAACAGCGGATGAACTATGAATGCTGAACACAATGATCTCTTCCCTCCAGCGCCAGACAATGAGAGGTCGTAGGCTGAAGGGGGCACTATCCAACCCCCTCTTTGTGCTGCTTTTGGCCCTTCAGATCCTGGTGGTGGCTGGACTGGTTCGTGCTCAGACCTGTCCTTCCGTCTGCTCATGCAGTAACCAGTTCAGCAAAGTCATATGCACGCGCCGCAGTCTAAGGGATGTTCCAGATGGCATTTCTACCAACACTCGCTACCTGAACCTCCAGGATAACCTCATTCAGGTAATCAAGGTGGACAGTTTTAAACATCTGCGCCATCTGGAGATCCTGCAACTGAGCAAGAATCACATCCGCAGCATTGAAATTGGCGCCTTCAATGGGCTGGCCAGTCTCAACACCTTGGAGCTCTTTGATAATCGGCTCACGACAATCCCCAATGGAGCATTTGAGTACTTGTCCAAGCTGAAGGAATTGTGGCTAAGAAACAACCCCATCGAAAGTATACCATCTTATGCCTTCAACCGGGTCCCCTCGCTTCGAAGGCTGGATCTAGGTGAGCTCAAACGTCTCTCCTATATTTCTGACGGGGCTTTCAAAGACCTGAGCAATCTCCGCTACCTGAACCTGGGAATGTGCAATCTCAAAGAGATCCCCAATATCTTACCTTTGGTAAGGCTTGAAGAGCTAGAAATGTCAGGTAACCAGCTCTCTGTTATAAAGCCCAGTTCATTTACAGGGCTAGTGAACCTCCAGAAGCTGTGGATGATGCATGCTCAGATTCAAACTATTGAAAGGAATTCTTTTGACGACCTTCAGTCACTGGTAGAGCTCAATCTTGCTCATAACAACCTTACATTTCTACCACATGACCTCTTCACACCGTTACATCGCTTAGAGCGGGTCCACCTCCATCACAATCCTTGGAATTGCAACTGTGATATTCTGTGGCTCAGCTGGTGGCTGAAGGAAACTGTACCAGCCAATACCAGCTGCTGTGCACGTTGCCATACACCTTCAACCTTGAAAGGTCGCTACATTGGAGAACTGGACCACAGCTACTTTCAGTGTGATGTCCCTGTTATCGTGGAGCCACCCAGTGACTTGAATGTGACCGAAGGCATGGGTGCAGAGCTTAAATGTCGTACAAGCTCGGTGACCTCCATCAGCTGGCTCACACCAAATGGCTCACTGGTGACTCACGGGGCCTACAAAGTGCGTTTGTCTGTCCTCAATGATGGGACGCTGAACTTTACTAGCGTCACAATGCAGGACACTGGGACTTACACCTGTATGGTTAGCAACACAGCAGGCAACATTTCTGCCTCCGCTGTGCTTAATGTCACTTCTGTGGGAGACAGTGGGGTGACCTATTTTACCACAGTCACAGTGGAGACCACTGAGATGATGGGGGAGGATAGCCAAACACCACTTCCCCCATTTGGCTGGGTGTCTTCCTCAACAACAAAAGGTACTCCTGTTTCCACAAGGACCACAGAGCGGACTTACACCATTCCAGTTCTTGATCCAGAGGGAGCCCTCAATGGCCTGGATGAGGTGATGAAAACCACTAAGATTATCATTGGCTGCTTCGTGGCCATCACACTCATGGCTGCTGTTCTGCTGGTTATTTTCTACAAGATGAGGAAGCAACACAACCAGCAGGATCCCGATGGCCCTGCCTCCTCCATGGAGGTCATTACAGTGGAAGAAGAGCTCGCAGGTGTTGCTGCCATGGAGAGACACCTATCGCTGCCCCCTCTGGAGCACTACAACCACTACAACACCTACAAGAGCTCTTATCACCATCCTCCCATGCTCAGTACCATACACAGCTCAGCCACACAGGAACCTTTACTGATTCAAGCTTGCTCAAAAGACAATGTACAAGAGACCCAAATCTGATTTTAAATTTGACTAAATGTCCAGCATCAGCCGTTACACACTTGGAGTACAATGGACCAAAACACAAAGATAAAAGAAATTGAATGCCATTGACTTCACAGAGTTGATGTCAATTATGGCAATTAGTCAGCATTTGGCAAAGGGACGACATATGAAACTTTAAAAAGTGTCTTTACAAAAACAAAGATTATTTATTAAAAATATGTCTAGTGGCTAAATGAAGAAAAACAATTTGTGATAGCTTTTTAGCTCATTTTATTTCTATCTCTTTCTCTCTCTCTCTCGATCTCTCTGTGTAATACCGCACAAGGGAGAGAATGGTTTGCTAAAACTGAAACTGAAAGGTATCAAATGCAGCATTCACTATTTCCATTGGCCTTAAACTCTAATGAATGCAATGCTTTTCATTTACTACTTACATTTTATCTGATAACACAGTTTATTGAAGGACAAAGCCCAAGTATTTACAAGCATTTATTTAGTAGTGCAGCATACCAGTTCCAATTTGAAGGAAGTTTATGAAACGTGAAAACATAAAATGACTTTTTCTTTTCCTCGCCATCCTATTCTAGCTGTCACTCAACACAAAATTAGATCTTTTAATGGCACAGCTCTGGATGATATCACAGTGAAGCCAGCGTGCCTGAGGAGCAAAGCTGCCAAATGAGTAAATGTGCATTTCCCCTGTGGCTTCTAAACAACAGCCATATATCCTTCACTTTAATTAAGATTAAGGTCTTGCTCCCACTCCTCCTCCTACTTTTTCTTTACACTCTTGACACTTTACCTTGACTGTCTTTTTTTTCCCTTCACTTCCCCCTCCCTCTTCATACCTCCATGAATTCTCAATGTTGCCGTTTCACCCTCTGTCTGCTTTCTCCTCACTTTCTTTTCCTCCGTATCCTCTTGCTTCTTTGTCTCTCTGTCACGTAGCTCGGGCACGTTCCTCACCCCTCGCCATGTCTCATTTGTCTCGCTTTATCCGCCGGCATGTGCCGCACGACGGCAGAATATTGCTTAGGAAAATGACGGGAAGCATAAGGCTGTGGTCTGTAGCCTCCCTGTTAACCCAGTAATGATCTACGTCCACTCAGTGTCGCATTACCTTGCCATCACCCCAGGGTCACACAAGCTCAGGCGCTGATAGTCCATCTGTTAGAACAGATAAAGAGGCAAATGAGCCTGCTTTGTAATGTAGTGTGACCCTGTCAGACTAAAGCAGACGGAGCTAACATAGTCAGTGAAGCAGCTAGGAACCTGCAACAAAATAAGGGAAGATGGGTTATAGCTCATTAATCTGTATCAGCAGTTCATTTGCAGGCTAACAGAGGAAAGCTGATAAGGAAACAGCACGAGACTTTTTCACTTTCCCTTTACCCAACATCTAACAGGGGGTAGAGGCCTTTGATATTGAAGCGACCCCCACTCTCTCTCATTTTTTTTTCTTCGAGGAAAACAAACACACACACTCACTTTGATGATGCATCATTTATAGACCATCAAAACATTGTCTCTACTGTAGTCTGTTTTACGCTCCGCTTTTCCATTTAGTCTTTCAAAGAAGAAGGCTTAAGGAAAGGGGAAGGTAGAATTAAAAAGTGAAGAACAGCAGTTGGGAAGAGGGAGCCAGACCTACAATGGTCATGAGGGGTCTTCAAACAGAGATATTGCAGATATGAAGAGAGAGGAGTGAAAAAATAGATAAGAAATAAGGAGGAAAAACTAGCCATCAGCCTGTCGCCATGGAAACAGTGACCTTGTACAGAAAGTAAGAGGAGGTAGATATGCCTTTCGCGTTGGTCTCTGTGCAACAAGCATATTTTAATGTGTCCCACTGGCCACTTCACAAATACATCTGATCATCGACAGAACTGGCAAAACGAAATGTAGCCTTAAATTTACAGATGGCTCTGGACGGGATCTGACCCACACATGATGTCTCTTTGTTTGAGTTATTTAATGTAAATCGTCACATGATGTGACAAAAACAAACAAACTAACAAAAAAAAAACAATTGACAATTTAGCTGTCCAGGCATTTCCACTTGCCTTTTTAGCTTTCATCTCTGTGAGGTTGCTAGAAGTATAAGGGGAACGGAGCACTGAATATTCAAAAACCTGTGAGCTCTCCCTGTCTCTATATGAATTCTTTTGTTTTCTACAATAGCAGTTAGATGGCGAATAACAAACACGATGGGAAATATGCATGTCAAGACTTGGTTATGAGAGAGAAACAGTAACTTGTTCACTGTCAGTGTTGGAATTTATTGATTGGTAATGCCAGTGAGTGAACCATTCTTTCCCTTTACACGGTTTCATTTTTTTTCAATGCTCAATTCCTTTTCAACGCTTTTGGTGGCTTAATGATTCAATGTTGACGCTGGCTACAGTGGAAAAAAAAAAGGTTCTGATTTTTTATATATATATATATATATACTTGGGGATGAGGGTTGTGAGTTATTCAGAATGAATGGAATGTCTCTGTATTGGTATTTACTTTAGTTGGACGGTGTAAGATTGAAGATTTTTGAAAGCCAGAATGGAATTAGGACTGAATGCAGAATGTTGGACTTGAAATACCAGCAGAGTGAGCTTGATTTTTGTGCAAAACCCTTAGCCAAGGTGATTCAAATTCTTGTGTGTTATTCTGCCAACTGTCCATGTATGGGGAGGGTTACTTGTATGTCGGGGACATTCTCTCTCATTTTTGGAGAGAATATTCATCACATGGTTAAATTTCTACAAAAGGAAAAAAAAAATATTTTCAAAAACACAATGCAAAAAAAAAAAAAAAAAAAAAAAAAAAAAAATAAAAAAAAAAAAAAAAAAAAAAAAAAAAAAAAAAAAAAAAAATTCAGATCATAATTTTACATGTGCTTCGATTGTTTAAAAAAAACGACAAAAAAGCAAAAACAAAAAAGAAGAAAAAAATAACAAGAGACTGTGCTTGTAAGGAGTCCAACTAATTTCCCTGAGGATGATGTTCAATTATTGATACATGAGATTGTAGTTCATACTGTACATGAATACAAATAAAAATTGCAATTCTTTTTTTTTTTCAATAGATTCCTTGGATGTATTATTACCAGACATCTTGTCACCATGTTTGCCGTCCTTGTCCCATTTGCACATGAACACATGTAAAGAAAGACTCGAACAAAAGCGATTGCTAAGCAGCTCACAGAAGTCTGACCTGAAAAGAATGCGCTGGAGAAAAAAACCCCAAAAACTAAAAAGTACTGTAGCTTATTTTATGAGGTCAGAAGATGGAAGGGGATCTGTTTAAAAGGAAGTGCTTTTTCTGCATTATACATAGCCTTTTGGATTCTTTTATCTAATATGAATCATCCCATCTGTCTGACAGACTCATTTGATTCATGCTGTCAAATCTGAGAATTCCTTAACCAAAAGCACAATAGGTTATTCCTGTTCTCTCTGCTGACACAATATGGTGAATAAAGGATTTCACAGAACCTTTGAGAGTCAGAAAAATACGCTAACAATAGCCTACGCTACTCTCACTGGCATTTTAAAATGTATTTAACATTGAATCCGTTAAACCAAATCTCCACCAGAAACAATCGTGGTTGGTGTGAAAAATGACAACAATTCAGTGAAGAGACCGCTCGTCATTATGACACCCACAAATAGCACAAAATGGCTTACAGTCACAACTGCCTTTGGGATTGCTACATTTCATTCACAAAGTGCTTCTGAGATGGCTGCTCATGTTGTGGTGCAGGAGTCATTCAGACAGGCTTGTACGATTCATCTCGAACGCTAGAATGTCTTTTCCAAGATTATAATTGATTCGTTCACCAAATGATTAATTTATTGAGGTGAAACACTCGGGTGCAGTGAAATGATTTCTAATCCAGTTCTGAAACTGAAAAGTGACCCCATTAATTTCCAGGTTATGTATACTGTGTGAAGGACATTACTTTTTTTTTTTTTTCAAAAACAATGAAACAGATGATCATTTATTGAAGTGTGGTTTAAAAATCAGAATACACATGCTGTGAAAACAGGGTCTTATTTTTTCACCACACTTGGCTGAGCTCTTTGTCCAAAAATGGGGGCGATTCAGTACATTGAGCTTAACGAGGAGGACTGCTCCCCTCTTGCTGGTGTTGTGTGTGTAGTGTATTCACGGTCTTCTAAAAATGACAATCTGTCGGAGAAGAGCATTTACAAAGACACTTAGAGTGAAATAAAATCCTGGAAACCTACACTATGCTTTCAAGGATAGCCTTCTTTTTTTTTAGTTTTTTTTTTTAAGAACCTTCTGTTTTGTAGTGAATAGCCAAGCCTTAGATGTTGAAGATAGCTGTGGTAAATAAAGAAAAAGTAAATGCACAGCCACACAACTAGTGTGCGTAATGCACAGAACAGCTTGCAGATAAAAGGAAAAATGGGCTTTTAGAAGTCAGAATATTACACATCAAAAACAAAACACACATACACACACCCAAGGTTGCCTCAGTGTGACCATGCTACCAGGGACACAGGTAAATAAAATCAGTTTATTAAATATGAGACACCAAGGCCATTAAGCACCAACATACCTCATGGTGGTTAATTCATCCAGACATGTCTTGAGGAGCCACGTTATAATCGATCCTTAATGGTCACTTTCTTTCAGTGTTTGATAAATATCATAAGAAATGTTTTTCTTCCTCAAGGTGATATTGACATATTAGGATAGCCAATTATAAAAAACCCACATCTTTGACACCTGCTGTCAGAGGATCCAGTGGCTCTGTTATCCTGCAAGGATGCATTTTGATTTGGTTTAGGTCAACTTGTCCACCTTAGGCCTCAGTCATAGAGACCTAGAAACCACTTAGTGACTGGTGTATGTGTACTCCCTGTTGGGTTGGTGAGTGGTTTTTCCACCAGCTGCAATGGGAAATTGGTTGCAAATAAGGTACTGCACCAAAAACCTCTTTGCAGTTGCTTTGATCGCTAACATATTGCCACGTTCACTCATAGCCTGCATGGACGATGCCAGCTGGTCTGCAAACACTTGGTGACTAACCACCGAGCAGTAGTGAAACTTGAAAATGTGCCATGCAAACCAGTAGAAGCCGATTGTTGCCTTTCCAAGTAAAAGTATGGCTGACTGCAGCAATCTGTTAGCAACTAAAACAATTCCAAGAAGGTTTTAGGTGCAAAGGCAGCTGATTTCACCTAGCAACTGATTTTACCTCCAGCAACTACTTAGCAGAGTTGGATACTTCTGGATTTTGGATACTAGACTGACATTTGAGACAGCATTTATCACAACTATTACTGCCAACATAAACACACCAAATTAGGAAGTATTTTTTGTTGTTGTTGTTGTTTTAGAAAAATGCGTTCAATCCTGCCAGCTCTAATTCCAATAAATATTAGAGTTGTTCTAGTGGACCATAACGGTCCGACACTATCTTCGTTTTCCCTTAAAAAATTTTTTATCCCTTTTTACATTCTCCTTCAGTCTCCCAACTTTTGGGAGACTGAAGGAGAATGTAAAGAGAGCTCAGCTATAATCAGCGTTTTCCTAAAAACATCTTCACCTTCATCCTAATCTCTCAATTTTAATAGAAGATGACTTAACTACTCCTTTCTTTCCAGCTTGTTATGTTGATGGTATCTAGGTCATGGTTCTTTTCCACACCGACATTTTTTTTTTTTAAAATAAATGATTAATAGTACTATTTAGTTATGGAGAAACCTAATGTTTTGACAAATAGAGTAAACATAACTTTTACACTGTTGAATAGGGAGAGATAAGCAAGTATCAATGCACTATTAGAGTTTTGATTATAATGGCATTTTTCTTTTCCTTTCGATTATGAACCCAAGTTCCAGTTCCAGAAAGCCAAAGTGGAACCTAAGTTCCACTTTGGCTTTCAATTCTCCTTTGAGCCAAGACCGCACATCTTAAAAACAAGTGATCATTTATTTTTTTATTGCCTGAGGGGACATGTTCACACTTTTTCTGCTGCAGAGTTTGTGTGAAAGCTGTCTCACGTCATGTGCACATTTACCTGTAACAGACTTAGACCAGTTAGCATAAGATTACAGAGAGGGGGAGAGGAAGAAGGGGAAAACTGGTATGTCTGACATTTGTAATTGCTTTAGCTCCACGAATGAAATTATTATTATTTCTCAGGAGATATTTTTTGTCATAAACAGCCGGTTTTGTGAAGTGGGCTCACTACATTCTTCCAGAGCATGCTGCATAAGTGTTTTATTTTGGGAAGGTTGTGCAAAAACAGATTTTGTAGTAATGAAGAAATACTGTTTTTGTCTATTTAAATTCAGTCCACAGAAAGAATACAGTGCATCTGGAAAGTGTTTCTCTTCACATTCTACATTTTAGCATGTTACAGCCTCATTCCACAAAGGACCAAATTCATTTTTCACCTCAAAATTCTAAACGCAATACACCATAATGACAAAGGAAAAAAAGTTTACTTTAAATTCTTGCAAATGAAAAGATTTTTTAAAAAGTATCCACAGCCTTTGCTCAATATGTTGTTGAAGCACCTTTGGCAGCAATTACAGCCTCAAGTCTTTTTGAGTGTGATGCTACAAACCTGGTGCACCTATTTTTTGGGTAGTTTCTCCCATTCTCCTTTGTAGAACTCCTCAAGCTCCATCAGCTTGGTTGGGGAGGGTAGGTGCACAGCCAATTTCACATCCAGAGGTGTTTAATCAGGTTCAAGTCTGGGCTCTGGATGGCAACTCAAGGGCTTTCAGTTGCCGAAGCCACTCCTCTGTTATCTTGGCTGTGTGATTAGGGTTGTTGTCCTGTTGGAAGATGAACCTTCAACCCAGTCTGAGTCCAAAGTGCTCCGGAGCGGGTTATCATCAAGGTTGTCTGTACATTCTTTCATGCAGTTTACCTCCACCCTGACTCTCCCAATTCCTGCTGCTGAAAAACATCCCCACAGCATGATGCTGCCACCACCATGCTTCACTGTAGTGATGGTATTGGCCAGGTGATGAGGGGTGCCTGGTTTTCTTTGTTTCATCAGACCAGAGATTTTATTTCTCATGGTTCTAAAAGTCCTTCAGGTGCCTTTTGGCAAACTCCAGATGGGCTTTCATTGCCTTTTATTGAGGATTGGCTTCTGTCTGATCACTCTACCATACAGACCTGATTTGTGGAGTTTGTGGTTGTAAGTAAGGAAAGTTTATTTATTAATCGCTTTTCATAGACAGGCAGTCACAAAGCGCTGTACACAAAAGGCTAAAATAAACAGAACGTTAGGTACCAAAATAGACAATAGAGACAATACAAAAGGTTAAATGAAACACAGCAAGATTAACAGGTTAACAGATAAAACAATTAATCAATTTTTTAAAAAAAATCTCAACAAAAGGCCTGTTTAAACAGAAAAGTTGTCCTTCTGGAAGGTTCTCCTCTCTCCAACCAGAACTGCTCGAGCTCTGTGAGAGTGACCATTGGGCTCTTTGTGACTTCCCTGACTAAAGCCCTTCTACTCTGACTGCTCAGATTGGCCAGGTAGCCAGCTCTAGGAAGAGTCCTGGTCCTGAGTCATTTACAGATGATGGAGGCCACTGAGTTCACTGGGACCCTCAATGCTGCAAAATGTTTCTCTACCCTTCCCCATATCTGTGCCTTGATACAATCCTGTCTCAGATTTCATGTCTTGCTTTGTGTTCTAACACGTACTGTCAATTATGGGACCTTATACAGACAGGTGTGTGCTTCTCCAATTCATGGTCAGTCGATGAATTTACCACAGGTGAGTTCCAGGCAACTTGCAGAAACATCTGGTGATGATGAAGATGATCAGTGGAAACAGGTGCACCTGAGCTCAATTTTGAGCGTCACGGCAAAAGCCGTGAATACTTATGCAGATTATTTTTAATAAATTCGCAAGAATCTCGAGAAATCTTTTTTTTCCCTATGTCATTATGGGATATTATGTGTAGAATTTCGAGGTGAAAATGAAATTAATATATTTGGGAATAAGGCTGTAACATGAAAAAATGTGGAACAAGTGAAGCACTGTGAATACTTTCTAGATGCACTGTACAAACAAATTACTTCCATTAAAATTCAGAGTGAGAATAACTTGTCAGAGCTGGTGTTTGGGACAAGGTTCATCTAACATTAGTAGTATATTGTTATGTCTTTGATAAAGCAGTCGGGCTGAAGGCTTGTGTTATCTCACGCTCGTTTTCTTTCAGTGCAGTGTGAGGGTCCCTTTTTGTCATTTGCTGATTTTTTTTGTTGGCCTCCTGTGCTCACTGTGTTGTTTCTGTGTGTGCATAGCATCCGTGTGTGAGTGCTGTAGGTGGGACACATGTAGATAACATTACACAAGTCAAAAAATGTGTTAGTTGCTGTAATGTTAGTTGTTTGTGATGACAGTTTTAAAAATTTAGTTGCCTATTCTGCGTAGAATGGCAACTTGTGAGTGAGTGGGGCCAGGCTTGTTTGCAGAGGTAGAGTCTGGGCAGGTGGAAGGAAAGAGGGGTGAAGTTATGAATTTGCATATTCATAGATGTGTGAGCATTAAATAAGGCAATAATGAAGAGATAAATGTGAGGTATGTTCTGGACAAAACTTCTAATCATTTTGAAGAGAAGTACAACCTGGTCAACAAGACTAGGAAGGAGAATGTGGAAGAAAGCGCATTTATCTCCATGTCTTAACTGTGCTTAGAATGAGCATCGATTCTGGTGCTTACCCTAAATCTGCATTGACTCTCACAGATAGAAAATTCTGAAATTTTCATGACATTGACCCTGACATACACAGAAACCATGCCACAGCTTTAAAAGAGCAACCACAGTTACCTAGACATTGATCAAAAGGCAACATGAAGTCAATGATATTTAACAGCAGCCAAAATGTGTGCCATATTAGTTTCTTTTTTTCTCGTTTTATTTAAAACGTATTTGATTTTGCTTAAAACACACATTACTCCTGGACTCGGACTCTCAGGGCTGTTTGCTTACAGGTGGAAGTGTTTCCTTTAAGAAAAGCTCTGCTGAGGTGTTGAGGGAGTCTAGCTCTAAGAGACAAGAGAGCCAGGTTAAACAGACCACCAGCAAGCTGTGAAACAGATGGTTTCCCACTTGACTGCTGTTGTCCATAATCAAGCATCTAATAACACCTGTTACACTTATGAAAGGCAGTTGGAGAGACAAGAGGAAAGGTTGAATGCACAGCCTGAAAGGTGTGGCTCGGAAAAAAATCCTCTTATAGGGTAACTTCTACACTGTGCTGGAGTCTCAGACGCCTAAAGCCGTGTCTACACAGTAGGATAAGTGTGAGCGACGTGTTAGCAGAGCAGCAGCAGCAGCATGGTGCTCTGCGTGTGTCTAAATAGGAAGCAGGCAGAGTATTGTTGTGTAGGTCACCCATGTTTTAGGATTACCCAGAGCCTGAAAGAGAATCACTGCAGATATGGCCAACAAACCAGCAAAACTAAGTCTAAGTGTGAAGATGGACCTTGGATGGGCTTTATAGGTATATGCTGCAGGACAAGCAAAACCTGATCCATGCACAGCTTGTGTCAGTGGCTGGATTGTTTAAAACCAGTGCATACGTTTTCCATCTGACATGCTTTTGAAAAATATGACAAAAAAATGTGGCTGAACGACAAACCATGTGTTACTGTATTATCGGCTATCAGCTTGGGAGCTCAGTCCCCTTTGTCATTTTGCAATAAATTATCCACTAAAGAGAAAATGTTCAATGAATACTACTAGAGAGAAAAAAAACTATGGCTTTAAGGGTTTGCTATCACACCACTAACAGTCCATGGAAAGCAGATGTATGCTACGGGCTAGAATTGCGTGTTGAGGAACTGATGGTCATTCCTCGCAATTCTTTGGCGTCTCACACAGTTTTGGCAGCTTTTGCACTCAAAGTTGCTTCAGACATTTGCCTGCACAGACTGGCTAACAGAGCCAGCCAAGTATCTTCTGATTTTATGAGGGAGAGAAGAGGAAAATAGTCATGTGGCCTCAAAGTGTATGTGTGCCTTGAGCATTGTGTATGCCTAAGGTACCAGATGCTTTTTTTATTGGGTTTGATTAATATGCAAGTTAATGGATAATTTATTACCAGATTTGACAGAAGCAAACTGCTAAAGAAATACTTGAGCAAGAGAGGGGAAAAAAACCCATATTAAAAGGTAACACTGTTTCATCTTTAAAGGCTTATGTTACTGCAGAGACACCACCTTTGTTGTGATATTCAGCTGTTCAGTTACTGCTGAATGTGTTTGCTGTCATCACAGATACCACAGAGACATTGAGGGAAAACAAGTTAGAGACCTCATTATGGTAACATATCTGTTCTATTATGCCAGGCGTGTCGGGATGTAAAGTCCTCGCACGAAATTTAAAGGTAAAAGAAACGGTTGCGTGTTGACAGTAGACAGTCCTGGAGTGCCTTCTTCAAGACAACCAGCGCTGAATCAAAGAATCCTAATGTTGATTTCAGGAAACTTGCTCGTGCAGCAGGGACATGTGGTTTCCACCTGAAAGTGTTACACACACCAAAGCCTGTTCGACTCACGTGGGCAGAAAATCTAAAATATGTGTTGCGGTTCCAGACACGGAGCAAGGGAGAGCTTAAAAGCACCATGCTGATGTCAGCCATTATTGCCCTTTGGGTTGGAAGAAGACATCTGTTTTCCTTAATCTTTAGTGGTCTGTGTGGTTGTTACTGCAAAAAAACAAACAAACAAACAAAAAGGCCTGATGAAAATCGAACAAGGTCACTTATTATCTGATTAAATAATAATAATTTTATTTATTTATGATTTTTCAACTGTAACGCACCAAAAGAATTGCAGCATATCGCATTCAAGATCGTGTGCTGCGGTATCTTGGATATTTCATTTCTTCTGCGAGGGAGCAGAAGGAACTTGGCCTCGCTAATTGGTGATGACAAATTGGAAGCGAGTCACACATGACGAGATTGACACATTCGATGGAGGACACACTGCAGTAAGACCTCACATGTTGTGCTGACAAATCAGAGAGCCATGTACCCAATTAAATATAAACACATCAAGTAGATATGTACATTTAAGCCTGAAGTATGTGTGTGTGCGTGCGTGCGTGCGTGCGTGCGTGTGTGTGTAACATTTTGCTGGTGTTGCAGCTCTGGCATAGTTTCAAGCAGCACAGGCACAGCTGTACTAGTGCAGTGTGTATCTAGGTTATCATATAGGAAAAGCTACAGAGAGCTCTATGAAAGCGCATACAGTTGTTGTATAAGCAGCTGTAGTGCTGAATAAGGGTTACCTTTATCTGTCAGGAAAAAAAAGAAAGACTTCCTCTGGTTCAAGCTTTCAAATGTAATTTTACAGCTTCTCTCTTTTCTTTTTTATCAGTGTTAACTTAATATTTTGAAGATTTAGTGTTGATTTAGTGATTGGTTAAAATAGGCAATCTGATTGCTTTGTGCATTTTCACAGGGATTTATGACCGTGTCTGACATTTCACTGAGTAGAACAATTAGCTGATTAATTAACAGTTGTTACTCACAGGGTTAGGCGTGTGTTTTGGCAAATGCTCAGGGCTGTATGTTTGTGGTTTTAAGAGCCTTACACAGTTGGTGGAGGAGTATGGCGGCTGCCTCACTGGTGGCTGCTGTGAGCTCAGATGCACCAGAAGTGACTTATGCTAAACAGGTGGTTACCTGCTTTGGCAGAGGCGGCTGGCAGAGGCAGCGATATCCTCTGCCCTTTTCCGTGCTTTGATGAGCTGGCAGCAGACCACCTGACTGTTCAGCCGTTCAAATGACAAGCTGCTGCTTCACTCCAGCACTTCTAATGTAAGAGTGTTAATTTAGCAGTGCCAACCACCAGATTGTCCCAGTTGTTTATAATGCTATGAAGGCAAAGCCAAAATGAATTATCGATTAGCACCCCCGCTCTTACGTGTACTTGATAAATGCCAGACTATTGGTTCAGTAAATGGTGTACCTGTGCACCATATGCAAGGTTAACAGCAGAATGAAAAACTGTGCACAGTTGCATTCTGCTGAACTGGAGAACCTGCAGTGTGTAAGACACAAGTCCTTTTGTTGTTTTTTAATACTTGCATTACTTCGATTAGTTATACTGTATTCACCATCCTTCCATATTTAAAGATTCAGTTTCTGGTTGTCCATAGCTGGCTATCACTGATGCCAGGGAAACTGGATATCCTTAATATGGTCATCTCATGCTCCCAGCTCTGGCTATGAGTACAGCAGCAATCTTGCCCACCTGCTTTTCAAACCTTCTGTTTGCAACAGGCAACCAATCAGAAGTACATTCACTCAGAGGAAGGACTGCTTTAAAGGAGAAAAGCTTAAAGAACTTGTTTCACACACATAGGAATAGTGTAAAACTGAATTACACAGAGAAACTATCTGGAGTTGCGGAATTAAAATATGGATCAAAATAAGCATAACAGGTCCCCTTTAGATGCCAAGGATGATTTTATCATTTTCCCGTGATGACAAATGTTGAAAAAAGCAAAGCTTCTTATATTTTTTAATGACTTACGCTAGAAATGTGAAATCGTCAGGCAGAGCCTGCCTGGGAATCCTTGAACACCTTCTGTTAGATGAATTAAAACATTTGAGAAATGGCTGCCTTGTTGAGACTTAAAAGAAATCTGCAGAATCTCAAAAATCTATTCAAAACCTGGCAAGCGGCTAGTGTTCAGGCATAAGATGGCAGTAACACTGGGATGTATGACCACACCATGGCAGGTGGGCTGGAGAACAAAAGATTAGAGAAGAAAAGATGAAGAAGGTGATAAAACCTCACACCGGATGTCAAATATTAGCGAGATGAAAATTGTGTTGCCCCTCTTCTTAGGCTGTAAAAAGACCAGACTGTGGCTGAATCAGCTTTTTTTGCAGTTTAATCTCTAATTAGGATCTGGCAATTATTACATTTGACAACCAGTACAAACAGTATTTGTTTGAAAATATGTGCCCTCTGCTTTCACCATTTAAATTATTATTATTATTATTATTATTATTATTATCATCATCATCATCATCATCATCATCATCATCATCATCATCATCATCATTATTATTATTATTATTATTACTCCCTAACATGTGACTACAGTCGCACCATATGCCCTAGGAATTTCCACTTGCCATAGATCACCATTTAGGTTTGGGGTAATCAAATTGCACTTACACTGCAAAATATTTTTGCATCACACATTGAAAATCATCTAAATTACTCTATGATGCAACATCTAATAGCCTATTCCCTCACTGCTGAATACTGTTTTTATGTAAATATTAATTTTCTAATGCAGCCATGAGTTGTTGCCTAGCAACAGCTGCTGTAAGTGGAAGAAGACAGATGAGTGGTGGGAGGACAGACGGTGGACAGAATTTTTAAAAGGCTATGCAGGAATCCATAGAATATCCGATAAAATGTAGTTTCATTAGGGAAGTTTTGTGAAGAGGACCCACCATGAATGAAAACCTAAAAGGTAAAGAAAACAAACACACACACACACACACACACACACACACACACACACACACAGAC
>VVHJ01011377.1:0-11487 GCA_015107715.1 Tylochromis polylepis
CAGGCTCCTTCCCCACCAGAGAGGTGACATTCCATGTCCCAATTGCCAGGCTTGGTAGCCGGGGATTGGTCCACCAGGGCCTCTGCTCCTGGCCGCCGCCCGTCTCAAACTGCACCCGACCCCTACGGCTCTTCCTGCGGGTGGTGGGCCTGCGGGAAGATGGGCCCATGTCCCTTTTTTGGGCTGTGCCCGGCCGGGCCCCATGGACTAAGGCCCGGCCACCAGATGCTTGCCCTTGGGCACCCTCCCCAGGCCTGGCTCCAGGGTGAGGCACCGGTAACCCTATCCCGGGCAGGGTAAACTGTTCCCTCGATGGCCCTCTCATAGGGGTCTTTCTGAATCGCTCTTTGTCTGGTCACTCACCCAGGACCAATTTGCCATGGGAGACCCTACCAGGGGGCAAAAGCCCCTAGACAACATAGCCCCTGGGATCCCTGGGACACACAAACCCCTCCACCACGATAAGGTAGCGATTCACGGAGGGGTATACATTTTTCTTCTTTCTAAAACACCCATTAGCTACACATAGATTTGTAGGTAAACAAATGTCCCGTCTGCTGGCAGCTCATTAGATTAAGAAGTTATTTTTATTCTTAAACCAATATTAAAGCGATGACAGAATATACCACAATTGACTTTTCACAAATCGCACACATACTTTGACAAGCAAAACTTTCACATCTCACAAAGTCAGATGCTGTCTTTAGAGAACAAATGCTGCAGAGTGATTTGTTTGCAGGTGCCAGGCTTCCCTCATGTCATTTCCGTTCCTTTTGGTATTTTTGTTTTTCTGTCTTCTTCATGAAAAAAAAAAAGATGAAACATTTCTATTTCAAAGCAGCGCTGGAGCATCTAAATAATTGCATGCGTGTGTGTCTGTGTGTGTGTGTGTGTCTGTGTGTGCATGTGTGTGTGAGACTGCTAAACTCCTTGGCAAGGACGAGCATTTTAAAAATTCCTGCTCAAATGTTCAGCGGCATCACCTCTTACCCAAAAGCCAAACTGTTATCTTTTAGACTCTCTTCAAAGGCACACAAATGAAAAAGGAGGAGTAAATGTGTTCTTTTCCCAGAGAAGTGAGGTGAAAAAAGGACAAAATCTTCGACTTAAGCTGATCCAAGTCGAGACATACTCTGCCTGCAGTAAAGAATGTGTGTTTTACACAGTATTCACAGTGTGGTTTGACTAATACCAATCAGTGACACATGCTTTAACAACTGCTCATGTTTATGGCCTGTGCAGGCCAGACTAAGTGCAATGGACCTGACAGTCAAAGGTAATTAAGTATCCAGCTTTACAGTCTTAGAATAAAAATTATACTTGTGAATATGTCTCAGATGAAGCTGTGTCCGTGAAAGGAAGTACTTAAAATGCACGTTATGCAACAAGGGCAAGACTAATGTGAAGATTTCATTCTCATCCACGAAAAGATCCTGTGCCAAAGCAAACTGACTGTCTGCTTTTAACCTGAAAACATCAGAGCGACAAGATGAAGCAGTAGGAATGGAAACACTCGTTTATATATATTTTTTTTCTCCTAGTGGCTGATTTCTGTTTGTTGCGGCGCTGTATGAAAAATCAACACACCAAAACAAACTTGAGACAGTTATTTCATCATAGTGAACAGGACGCCTGAATTAGCAGCTTTGTGTGCTGCATTATAGACCAATGAAAGGGTGGCCTTTTCTATTCATTATCCAAACCTTAATTAAAGGGCAATTTTTATGATAAAATAGGAGAGAGGCAATAATAGCCACTATTCCACGTGAGCGACAGTTATATAACTGAAGCCATACCCCGACTAAAAGTGGTCCACATAAGGTGTTGAGGAATAAGGTATACATGGACAAAGACTTATATACACATATACACCCTCTCAATCTGTTCCCAAAGATCTAAAAATGCACATTAATGATGTTTGCAAAAACAAAAAAAAAAACACCCAAAAACTCTGGTATTGTGCATGTGATGTGTGCCATTTCAAGAATAAGCACTTGTTGTATAGGTTGGAGTGGGTGTAAGACAGGGAGCTGAAAATTCCTATGTAAAGATAACAAGTGCATGTATAACAGAGGGAACAAAACAGCAAGCCTAAAAGATGAAAGAGAATAAGGAAGCAGTAGACGATGAAGTTATTCTCAGTGGGAGCTGAGGCTCAGCTCTCCGCATTTTCCCTCTGCAAAAGTTTATATTTATTTTTATGTTTTTTATCAGCAACTTTGCAAATAAATTGATGTGATTTTCCATCTAGTCTATAAGACATGCTCTTTGCACAGTGAAGAAAGGAAGTAAATGGGTAAAAGCCCTGCACTTGTCAGGATGTACTTCACTGGCAATAATAAATTCCCTGGGTCACTGGCAATGAATTGTCCTTCTTAGGTGGAATTTTTAGCCCAAAAGGAGTTTTGAAGGACAGGAAATACCAAGAAAAAGAGACTTGCACTCAGGCTTTTAGGGTTATCCATCCAGAGCACAACTGATAACACATTAGAGGCATTTGGGTGAATTGGACATACAACTCGACTCAGAACAGCTGACCTTGACACACTAATGTGCAGTTCTTGATAAGCCTTTGGTGAAATCCTTCCACTGGAAATGCTGACACTTACCATGCATCATTGGTCTGCTATGAAAAGTGCAGATTTCTTAATATTTAATCTACATTACATTCAAAAGGCTACTTTTAGCTGTCAGTCTGTCGGTGTGTTTAATTGTAGACTGCACAAGCAACAGCAGATAAATTATAGTGACAATGTCATAACCTGTATACTGATATTTTTTATATTTTTGCACTAAGGTAACTTAGCAAAGGAGTAAAATAGTTATGCTACATGCACCCTGACAATTTCAAAACTTTGTCTTTCATAGTTTGGTTAACCAAAAAACGTTGGGGGTCAAATATGATCAGGTGGTACGGACTGTGTAGTGTGAGTATACCCTTATATCTTCATACGTATCAAACTTGCAGTCCTATCCACAAGCTTCACAAAAACTCCTGTATGGCTGACCAGATCACTGGAGCTCGCAACAGTGTTCTGCTGTCATCGCAAATGGAGTGGTTTCCTTCCTCTAGGATGATATACATTAACTACTCTTTACTTTTGTGTTTGTGCTGTTAAGGGAACAAAAAGAACTGCACATGCCTATTTTTCTTCAACTATTTTCATGATACCCATCTGGCCAAAAACATACTACTTTGTGACTTTATATGATGTGTGTGTGATTTGTGGGATCTTTGTACTAGGACCAAGTGTCCTGGTGCAAAGTGGTTTATGCTTAACTAAACTGCTGAAACTAAACAACTGAATAGGCTAATTTTAGCTTGCTAGCATCTATTTTTTTTAACAGTACTTTTTAAGAATAATACTGAGCATATCTAATCGGACGCTCGGTAAAAAAAATACTGAGTCGCAATGATTTAATGCATACCCTACAATTAGTCTAATAATGTTGGCCTGAGTTAGCACAGATTAGGTTTCCTTCTCATCCTAAGCTGCATGAACACACCTCAGTTAACCACTCTTTATGCCCTTGAAAACACAACACATAGAATCCTGTGGTGCAACATTTGGCTGTAGGGTCTGAATTTGGCACAACCAACATGAATCTGTCATGCCTGGATCAGCAATTCAGACTACAGGTGCTAGTGTAATGATGTGGATATCGTGTCTTGGCACACTTTGAGCCCCCTAGTACCAACTGAGCCACAGCCTACATGAGTATTGCTGCTGAGCATGTCTGTGAAGGTTCTCAGTCATCCAGGTCATGGTAGTCTAAGGAGCTTGGAAAGAAAAGCGTCTGGACTTCTTTAAGTTTCCTTGAAGATGTTTCACCTCTCATCCAAGAAGCTTCTTCAGTTCTAAGAGCAAATAGTGGAGAGTCCCAGATTTAAAGCCCTATGGGAGTGTCTCCCAAGAGGGTCATGGACCCCCTATTGATCCACTTCCTAATCACACGACCCAAGGTGTGAAAACGGGTGTGGGTCACAATCAGCCAAGGTTTCGGGTGAACCCATTGTGAAGACTAGCCCCACCCTATCATGCGATTTACTGAGGTCAGATGGCCCAGGATAACAAGTGGGTGTCTTGTCCGAGTCTTGTCCCATCAAGGTGGCTCTTCTATGTTGTGCCATGCATTTATGAAGTGGCTGTTTGGTCTCTCCAATGTAGAGGTCTGCGCATTCCTCGCTACACTGTACAGCATACATACCTTTATTGTTGGCAGCATTTATTCTACAGTGGCTTCATTCCTAAAATAGTTTGACGCTAGCAAGTACTGAGACCTTTGGGAGGACTTTACAACACAAACTTAGGAATAGTTTTACCACTAGCAGTTGCAGCTCTGTTCTGAACTGACTTTGCTAAACACAACACGTCACTCATTTACTTTAAAGTCTTTTGACAGAACTGTCAGTGGGAAAGATGTTGATGCGAGGGAACTGGTACCAAAAGCTGACATTTGCTATTGATACGAGGGTGTTTTCACCTTTAAGTTTGCATCAAAGTCTTAAGTTAATCCATGTGTAAAGTTAAATTAGGTTGGCGGTGTGTGCTAAATAAACTACGACTTTTATGTATCAGAATGCTCAGGAGCATTTTTTTTTTTTTTGCTTGTTTGCTCTAGGTTAACAGCTTTAGCTTCTACTGACAGCTCACTGTATATAAGTGTGTGTGTGTGTGTCTCTGCGTGAGAGTGTGGTGGGGAAAAAAAAAGACAAACCAGGCCACATCCCCTGGAGAGACAGACCGAGGCTCATATCCAATGCTCTTTATGAAAGAGAGCTGTCCGCTCTGTCAGATCTCCCTGTCTCTCCTCTCCTGTGCCTTCATCTCTCCCGCCTCTTTATATTCATCTTTTTTTTCCCTCTCACATCTACTCACCCCTCCAGCACCATCCCCTCTATATCATTTATCTGGCTCTCCGCATCTTTTCTCAAAATCTATCAGGATTTCACTTTGAACTGTTTTTTTCTCGCTCTTTCTCTGTCTCTGTACATGTTGAGGGCATTTGTGATGAAACTGAAATTCTTGCCTTACAGCCAAAACAGGCGCACTGACTCGTGATTTTCTCACAGAAATAAAATCTTTTGGACTTCACTTGAGAGCTCGGGTTGCAATTTTGACACAATAAGATGAGTTAATAACCAACAAACTCCGCTGAACGGTGATCTCATACATGACAGAAGACTTGTTTGTGATGATATCCACATTTTTTATTTCTGGATTTTTGACCCAGCTCCCAAACTCAGTCTGTGACACAATCCCACACCTTTTTTTTCAGCAGCAGAGCGTTTGTTGGCCTGCAAAATCACGCTGCAGTTTCCGCAACTAGCTCAAATGTGAACGAGGGAATGTCCTGTTTCTTCCTATCAGCATTTTCCATCTTTTCTCCCTCGGCTCTTGACCCTCCCTCATAGTGTTACCGTGGCAATGAGGGGGTCTGTGGCTGGTCATTGGTGTGGCGCCAGATAGGAAGCAGCTGACCGCTTGTGCAGGAAATGGACAATAAAGGACACACTCAGGCAAGAAGAGTGCACGAGTAGGTTGACATCATATGTGTCACTAAGTGTGTAGATTATAGACATAAATATGTAGACCATTGTTTTCAGTGGTGCCATGGGAGATCAAATAGGGCTAAAGTCCTGGCTTAAAACTGTACTTTTCCGGTTGTCTTTAGGAAACAACTTATTATACTATTATTATACTTCTACTATTATTATATTGTTATACATTTATTGAGTGCTCAGGTAGAGTAGGAAAGCACTATATAAGAACCAGCCCATTTACCATTTATTCTGATGACTTATTAATCAAATGTTTGCATTTGTGCTCTACATAGTTCAGTAACCCATATTAAATAACATATTCTGGCACTATATCTCATGATGTAACAGTAAGGTATATAATAATTAAATGCCTGATGATGTCAGCAAAACAATTTTACACCTGCATTTATATTATCATTACTACATGCTATTTACAACACAAGACTTTTGTCTGTGAGTGTAATTGTCGAATTATCGTGCTGTGTAGCATCAATTTATTAACTGAAATTTAAAATCTTCTTGTCCAATCACAATGAGTCATTTAAAGAAGTGTGCATATTCTTGCGCATAAAGTTGAGATGTTTTAAGCTATTTTTTATGCAATGTTGAAATTTTTAAATTATTTTAAATTATTTTGCATTTTGACACATATGATGCTGATGCGAAGTCATACAAATTTAATGAGATAATTACAATTACATATTTGAAAACCATTACAAAATACTGAAGAAAAAAATTCCAATCATGTAAGTAATATCATCTAAGTGTTTTCTCTAAAAGAGTTTTTTCTTGCACTTTCTTGGACAATCTAGTCATTCTGAGTTATAAATCAATAAAAAGAAAATTGTGAAAATACCACAATTTCAAATTGGCATGTTTACTTACAAAATAGATAATTTCTACGTTCAAATATTTAATAAGATAAAACATATTTCGTTATATAATATTAATAAAAGCAGGTTACCCAGCTCTGTTAACCACTTCTGCTATTGGGTCTTCCCTTAAAATCCAAATAAAAAAAATGTAATTACCTCAAGATTAAAAAAGTTATCCAAAAGTTATGTTAAACATAAAAAATTGCATAACTGGGTGAAACTGGTTTCCTGTGATTTATGTAACGATTATCCTACACAGAATGAAATCTGCCATAAGGGGCAGTAAATATAAACTGTGATTTCATATCCCTGGCACATATGGGACAAAGGGAAATGATTGGCATGCCACGAGCAGCCCGAGAGACAAAAGACAGAAACAAAGCGTGTCTGTAAATAGTGCTCCTGTACGTCTGTGCGCTCCCTGTGGCTCCTGCAGACTTCCTTATCTGAGAGTCATCGGCTTAATCGCTCCTCTGAAGTCAGTGCTTCTCATTGTTCCTAGAAGGATGGAATTCCACAGCTGCTACAAAGGGAGAGACAGAGCAGGGACACAGGGAGAATTAAAGGTTTGACATGGACATATATGGTAGAAGAAATTACAATGGGAAACGTATTAAGCACGCGATAAATTTGGCTTGCTGCTGTGTTTGGTTAGCTATGAGCCAGGTGTGTGTTATAAAAAAAAGTCACAAAATCCAATATTTTATAAAAGCGAATGCACACATTTTTTAAAAAAAAATTCTGTGATTTAAATTTTTGCAAGCTAACACGAAAAAAAAGAAGAAAAAACCCCCACAAAACAACCATAAAAAACAGGATATGCAGTATATGCATTAGACATAAACACTGATGACACTGTTAAGCATGAGCATGTCAAGATGACATAAATATGACCTCAAAAGAATTAATATCCACTTTTGTAGCTCTGTCTATAGATAGATATATTCAGTTTTTTAATGCATCCCTTAAGAAATGAAACTTTCATGTCTAGTGAGAAAGTTTACTGCCTGCTTTGTTTGCCGCATTGGTAACTAACTTTTAAGTTAAAAAAGTTCATCAAAAATCAAAAGGTATGTTACAAAAACTGGACATTGTGTTTTCATTACAAATTAAATGATTTTGATGTGTCTATTCGTTTATACAGGGGCAGCTCACCAAGCTCAGTGTCATCTTTCATGCACCCAAAACAAATTAATTTATGCTGTGGCAGATGGCAGATCTTCAGAGATGGAGTTCATGGAGATGAGGCAGCACCTTGCAATTTTGGTACCTTCTGTAGTGTATAAGGCACCGCAACAATGTAGCATACTGTTATGTTATTTGTAGTGATTTGACTCTCCTCTTGACTCATTAGGAAGTGTGGAGAGTATCATTAACGAGGCTGACTCTAGATCCTGATACTGAACATCCTGCTCTAGCCTTTCATACAAATTACACAAGGTGCATCAGGTCACTAAAACAATAGGTTTCAACTATCAGCTCAAGTGAAATCACCAGAATTGGAGTTTATATGTGCAGCCAACAGAAGGGCAGGCTTTACTTCAACCTTTGTGTTTTTCAGGCACGATCAGTATTGAGAAAAGATCTGATTAAATGCCTCTTGATCTGTGTCCTCGGAGACACATGACTCATCAGCTGGCATGCAAATATGCATGCGTGTAAGCAGGTAATAATGCCCCAAAGTCTCCAGACGTATTCCTGTCAATCATTCATTTGAGGATTGCATTACTGAAAAGGTCACATAGCATCTGCTAAACAGGGAGAGAGACAGAGAGAGATGAATATTTTAAAGTTTAATGAGAAATTAAAACTACAAGGAAGGGAATGAAACTGTCTTTTACAAAAATATCACTCAATCTCACCATAATAACTGTTTCTTTAGTCCTATATTTTAAGCCTGACCACATCAGAAAGGCACATGACAAGTCAGCAAGAAGACACATGACAACCTGCTGCGCCACATTCTTGCCTTGTCCCAAATCAAGTCTGAAGGGAACTTGATGTTTCTTTTGAATTCATACCTGACCTACCCTGCTCAATCTGTGGACCACGTGAATCACCTGCTCAGGTATGTCGTACCATCCGTCCACAGCCAGTGTCTATCTTGCTCCTGTTTCGACGAGATTGCACTCAAACAACACAGCAGACAAAGTAAAAAAGCAGGGCAGGAAGGTCACAAGTTGTAGTGAAGTAACACAGGTTCAGTTATGGTGAATATGCCCTACATTATACTAAAATCAATCTATAAGACTATTGATCCCTCCCGATGTATGGCTAATTATAGGCACTGCTCATATATCAATTGCAACTATGTAAACTTGGTGTAAATTTTACAGAAATATAACAAAACTAACTGTTGTGTATTGGAGATCTTTGACCTGTTGTTGTGAATGAACAACAAAACAAATTAAAAAACAGTATGTAGTTTATCCCAAAGTGCAACCCAAAGACGGGTTGTTGCATAGCACTGCCTTGGAAATCGTCCATTGCACCATTTGGAAAAGGCCGGGAACTTCCAAAAAGAACAAAGGTGATTAGAGGATCTGTCCGTTACCATCTACAATACACTAACATTAATCTGACCAACAAACCAAAGCAAAGGAGTAAAAATCTACCTCTTTATGAGGTGCTTCCATGCTAGCAAGTGGCCAGCTATGTCGTTAGCATGTAGATACATGATTCTCGCCGGTTCTTTAAGGACATTTTCTGCTGAAGGAGACTTGCAAGCAGTCACTCCGACAAATACCTGTCAGGTGATTAGAACCTTTGTTGAACTGTCACACCGAAAACGTGCTGTGCATGTGTCGCTGTACTGGTTAGTAGTCCTAGATAGAACACTGTTCTGAACAGTGGGTAGCACTGTGGAAATCTTGCAAGAATCCAGCTGCCTAGTGCATACTTAACACACACTGATGAAAAATAGTTCCTGCAAAGGAAGACATACAATACATGTGAGTCATAGTAATAGTCACTCTTTTGTGATTAGCAATTTAATAATAACTAATTATTAATAATTAATATTATTTCTGATTCAAAAAATACACATATAGTTAATGACTCTGTGACAGAAAAGTAAAACATATTACACCAAATCAGGGTCACAATCACAAAGTAACTCATGATATGATGTTTTCACCAATGTACAAATGAGTAAATTTATCTAAAGGGAAAACAATAGACTAGAATGCATTGCTTTTTTGCACAGCATTGCTCCAGTTTTATAACATGAACAAACTTTCACAGCTACAGGTCATGCAGGTCAAAAATGAAAATTGGAGCCAAATGTTCCGCATGCCTTGTCTTTGAATTCCTTCTAATTAAACTCAATAATACTTGTTCCTTGACATTCTCTATTATGCATTACACAGGTATGTGCAGTAGGTGTTAAAATATGTGCTGGGTTTGTTGTCACAAACCAAAATGCATACACACCCTCGCGCTGGCTTTTTTTCAACTTTCTAACATGCTGAATTAAAAACAAAAAGAGAGCTTCCAGTTGTCTGTGTATAATTATATTGTCTGAACAAACACTGCATCGCCTAATGCCTCACTTTTATGGGACACGCACACATCACAAGATAAATCACATACCAAATCACGTATCACAGCTAGTCATCAGGTGGTGCACATCACGCGATGTGTCAGGTGATACAACCACACTTTAACAGAAGATAATGCAATGATGACTTAAGACTTGCATTACCAAAGACATGGCAACATACCCACTAAGTGAGTTGCAGGTATGTGTATGCAACAAAAAACAGCTAAAAAAAAAATCCAGCTCCCGGTATTCCTTTTCCTTTTTAGATTGCTGCTTAAAAGTCCAATCAAAATGTTTCAGCAAACCGAATTTAATTAGCAATGATCCTGTTGGTTTGGCAGACAACACTTCAGGGCAGTTACATAGTTACAATTATTCTGAGTTGACAGTTTGAGAGTATCACCATATAAATGCTGAACGAAGTGACAGACATACATTTGCTAGCAAGCTAAAGTTTTACCTTAGCTTTAGCTTGTTAGCTTTGTATGCTAATCATCGCCATCTAAATATTAATTCTAGATTATTTCTATTGGAGCAAAAAAAAAAAAAGATAGCCATGCTCATGAGTAGCAAGCCTTGTTCTGGAGAACTGTGAGAACTGCACTTAGTTTACTTAATCTAAACCAATCAGCAACTTAATGCACAAGTCTTTATTTTATTTATTATTTGTGCTCTTTCTTCTTTACTAAGATTGATACTGTACTGTACAATCTCCACATTTAAGACCGGCGTTAAACTAGTGTTTATCATGTTAGACAGTTAACACTTATAGTTAACTGCACCGTGTAATAATTCAAATGTAGAAATGACTCTTTTTCCGTTTTTTCCGTTTGTTAATACTGAGTGATATGCATAGATTTGTCAAAAAAGTACATACTTTAATTAAGTTGACAAATTGATTGTAACTCAGTGTGTAAACTTGTTTTGTGCCTTTGTTTCCTCTGAGAAAATTTGCATTAGAAAATATTCTACTTGAGTGTTTCAAAACACTTTTGGCATATTTCTAAAAACAAAACAAAAACAAACTCGTATGAAATGCAGAGGATGCACTAGTGCCCAGACTCCTGTACACACTTGCTATACAGAAAATCTTCAGTGATACAGTGGCTTGCAAAAGTATTCGGCCCCCTTGAAATTTTCCACATTTTGTCACATTACAGCCACAAACATGAATCAATTTTATTGGAATTCCACGTGAAAGACCAATACAAAGTGGTGTACACGTGAGAAGTGGAACGAAAAAATTTTTTACAAATAAATAACTACAAAGTGGGGTGTGCATAATTATTCAGCCCCCTTTGGTCTGAGTGCAGTCAGTTGCCCATAGACATTGCCTGATGAGTGCTAATGACTAAATAGAGTGCACCTGTGTGTAATCTAATGTCAGTACAAATACAGCTGCTCTGTGACGGCCTCAGAGGTTGTCTAAGAGAATATTGGGAGCAACAACACCATGAAGTCCAAAGAACACACCAGACAGGTCAGGCCAAGAAGCTTCTTCAGTTCTAAGAGCAACTGGTGGAGAG
>VVHJ01011385.1:6053-18679 GCA_015107715.1 Tylochromis polylepis
CATTGACTCTTAATGTGTGTGTGTGTGTGTGTGTGTGTGTGTGTGTGTGTGTGTGTGTGTGTGTGTGTGTGTTCAGACTCAGTGTCGAAGACTATGGTGCACAAGTCCAGAGGGCGCCCAGCGGGGCTGCAGGACTCAGCACATGCCGTGGGCAGATGGCACCGACTGTTCACCTGGAAAGGTAAGGGTAATGCTGAATGAAGGCAGTTGTTTTTAAAAGGCATTAGTGTGTAAAACGTAAAGGAGAAGACACTTGAACTGATTTTAATTAAGCCAGAAGCCTTGGGATAATTAAGTAAGGGGTAACTGCTGTATTTTAGTCATTTCAGTTAGGTTGAAAGTGGTGATTCAAGTCTACAGCCACAAAACAGTGCATGAACATTTGCTTAAAAAAACTACACAACTACCACCTGCTGCCAGAGCAGCCTCCAAGCCTTAGCATTGCCTAGTGTTGGTGGCCGGGAAAGGGGGACGTTATACGCTCAAAGAAGTGTTTTTTATGTTGTTTTATGTTATGTTTTTTCAGATGTACTTTAAAAATTATGTCAAGTGGTTTTACCCAACTGTGTCAAGTAACTGACATTTTGCTGTAAAATGTTCTCATTGTCTATGTTGCGGCTTTTTTGACTCATAGAAAAGCCACTGAGTTAATCTGCCAAAACACATGAAAAAGAAAAATCTCACTATTGTTGGTTTTAAAGATTCCTTTTAATTGGATTTATTAAAAAAAAGTTTTAAGTCATTTGTAATATTTCAGGGAAACACTGGCAGGTTATCTCAATGCGTGCACGATAATTTTTTGTGCAAAATGACAAAACAAGACTTGCCAAAAGTCAACTTGCCTTTGACACGTGTAAACTATTGTTACTGAACATAGCGGGTGAGTAAACGAGTGGTGAAAAGCTGTGAATACCTAACCCTAAGCCTTAATGTAAACCTAACTATAACCTAATTGTAACCCTGACACTAAAGCCGCATTTTGAGCCTCAAAAATGCCTTCAAACTTGTGGGGATGGGCATTTTGTCCCCATAAGTGACTGTTGGTCCCCACGAGAATAGTAACATGCCAATTATCTGTCCTCACAAAGATGTCTAAACATGTACACTGACACACACGCGCACGAGCTGAAACCTTTTGGTGTTCGTGTTCGTCTCATCTCTTGTCGTGGCAGCGTACACCACACTAATAACTAAAATGAAGTCTGTGGTTTGTTTGTTTTTTTGTTTTTCTTAACAGTATAAAATGATCCTTCTGTTTGGAGCTGAGATAGATTTATTGACTCTATGGGTGACATTTTCTTGTCCTCTCTCCAGCCAGACACAGTTGTGAATTTTTTTTTTTCCAGTTCCTAATTTCTTTCAGATTAGCATTAAAGCACAGAAGAGCAGATGGATGTGCTGCCATTTCCGTGGATGTGACTTTTTAAAAAAAATGTCACTCTTTCTGTTCCTCTGGGTTTTTTTGTTTTTTTTGCTTTAATAGTTCATTTGCTTTCTTTTTTTTAAACTCATGTTTATCTCTGCTTTCTTTTTGTTATCTTCTCTTCACTCATCTCTCCTTCACTTTTCCCCTTTATTCTTCTCTTGCAGCACTGCAAACATGGGCTGTGTATAGCCAAAGAGCATGATGCCTCACCTGTTGAGGGAGCGTGGGGAGTTTGGAGTCCTTTTGGCACCTGTTCACGGACATGTGGTGGAGGCATAAAGATTGCCATGCGCGAATGCAACCGACCCGTGTGAGCAGCCCGTTCCTTTGTAGTCACGCATGCCTATTGGACCTTGTCTCCAAAGGCAATGTTCCATAGATCAAACCTCCTTAAGGGAATTCTTTCCATAGCTAATGCTCATCAAAACAGGCTCTCTGATGGCATATCTTACAGGATTGTTTCCTGGTAAATATGGAGATCAGTCAGTCTTCTTGAATGTTGCCTTTTATCTTGGGTTAATGGACAAATAGAACAGAGCATGTGGATAAGTTGGAAATTAAAAACTAACCCTAGGTGTATCTTGGTAGACAACAGGCTGAACAAAGAGAGGTAAATTGATAAACTGATAAGTGCCCTCTGAGAAAAGATACTTAACACAAGGGAATGATTATGTTTTATTGCTTTTATCCCACGTTTTCACTCTCAGGCCCAGAAATGGAGGAACGTACTGTGTTGGTCGCCGGATGAAGTTTCGTTCCTGCAACTCTGAGCCCTGCTCCAAGCAGAAGAAGGACTTCAGGGAGGAACAGTGTGCTGCTTTTGATGGCAGACACTTTAACATCAACGGTCTACCTCCAAATGTTCGCTGGGTGCCCAAATACAGCGGAAGTGAGAATCTTTTTTTCTTTTCTTTTTTTTTTAATTACTGTTTAAGTATTAACACAAGTTAATACTTACATTATGGCTGTTATTCATTAAGTAAGCTTTGCATTTATTTGAGTCACCATGAAATAATTATCTGTATTCTATCTGCTATGTCAGTTCTGATGAAGGACAGGTGTAAGCTGTTCTGCAGGGTTGCAGGCAGCACAGCCTACTATCAGCTCAGGGACAGGGTCATTGATGGCACGCCATGTGGACCTGATACCAACGACATCTGTGTCCAGGGCCTGTGCAGGGTGAGCTTCCTAATTCTGTTCATTTACCAGCATGCATCTGCACGGTTCATGGTTATTTGTAATAGTAGCAGTGACCATTCTTGGACAATAACTGTGTTTAGTGGATAAAATAGTCAACAGCTTGATTACTAACATACAGTAAGAAGTGGGTTACTTCGAGTGATCTCCAAACCCCACACAGTTTTGATTATACACCAGCTCAGACAATGGGATTTTTATATTCATTGATGCGCCAAAGTTAAGCTAAAATGTGTCTCACAAGAACCAATTACATATATGGTAGGATTTTATGATTTTCTAATTAAAGTTCTTTGATTAAAAATCCTTCGTTTTAATTGTCTTATTGTGTATTTCCTACTTCCCGCACTGAGCAGCAAGCGGGCTGTGATCATGTACTCAACTCTAAAGCCAGGAGGGACAAATGTGGCGTATGTGGAGGCGATAACTCTTCCTGCAAAACTGTAGCAGGCACCTTCAACATTGTGCGCTATGGTGAGTAACAACCTCTTTTATTACCCCCATCAGTCTCCATTTCAGTACATATAAATGGTAATAGCTGTTGTGGCAGTTGTTATATTGCTTACACACCTCAAAAGAAAAGCATTGATGAATGGGTTCACTTGTTAGTGTAGTTACAGTCCTGGGTGCACTAATGCGCTGCATATGTATTCGCAGGCTATAACGAAGTGGTGCGAATACCAAGTGGTGCTACAAACATAGATGTGCGTCAGCACAGTTACTCAGGGAAACCGGAGGATGACAACTACCTCGGTAAGACAGCCAACAATTGTTAATTGTGTTTTTACATTTCCAGTTGTGTTGTTCGAAGTCATTTCTGGAGGAATGAGCTGTTTAAAAGATGTGTGTTTATGAGATGTGCTTCACTGTTTACGAGAAAGGCAGCGTTCAGCCTTCAATGTAAAGCCGGGCACTGCATAACTCCTGTAGATTTGGCAAATACTATGCATGCAAATCCATTAAATGCCTGTGCTTTAGTACTTGTCTCAACCTGTTGGTACCACTGGCCTACTAGTGTTTTTGTGCTTGTGTGTTGTTTTTATTGTGTGCATGTCCTTGACGCTAACTGAACATAGTTTCATGTCATCATTAAATGTGTGTTTTAGGTTTTCTATGCATTGGGACAACCCAAAGCGGATTGATTGTTTTGTGTGTGTGCGTGTGTAATTGAATGCCACTCTCCACAACCATATTAGTGTAATGTGTGAAATGGCGAGGAAAGTAAAGGCAGGAAATTAGCTCCATAATCGCATTAGGGTGAACGAGTGCAGAAGACTGGCTGTTGAAGAGAACAGGGTGCCCCTGGATGGGACTTCTTCAGGAACAGAGGATTATTTTAGCCCAATAAGGCTTTACTGTTACCCACTGTGTGTGCCTTACTGTAAATGAACATTTTAAGCCACTGTGTTTTCTAAGCTGCTCTGCTACACACAGAAACAAGTTCATGTTTGCAGGATCGCCAGTTCCTGCCATAAACAGTGATTTGCACAAAGTAATTCACCTTTATGCATTTTTTTTATTATTATCAGCTAATAAATTAAAGAAAGTTTGAGCTTTTCTCTCTCATACACAAACTCTTCTCAGTGTGATGAAGCCAACTAACTGTTTCTGCCTCCCTGTAGCCATATCAAATAGCCGCGGAGAGTTCCTGCTTAACGGGGAGTTTGTGGTCAGCATGTTCAAAAGGGAAATCAAAGTAGGAAATGCCATCATCGAGTACAGCGGTTCCGACCATGTCATCGAGAGGATCAACTGTACTGACCGCATAGAAGAGGAGATCGTTATCCAGGTAAGCTGTCCTTATCATGACAACTTGGTATCTCATGCAGGAGATGTGAAGATAGTGATTTCATAGCTTAGAAGAGAGGAACGCAGAAACATAAATCCTTCTACAGGCTTGATATTTCAAATATACAATCATAAGGTTATGTAATGTATATCACATTGCCTGCTTTTTCCCCAGGTGCTTTCTGTGGGGAACCTTTACAACCCAGATGTCAGGTATTCCTTTAACATTCCCATAGAGGATAAGCCTCAACAGTTCTTCTGGGATGCTTATGGGCCCTGGCAGGAGTGTAGCCGTCTGTGCCAAGGTGAGGGGGAGGCACATGTGGTTTGCAGGGTGAGATGATGGGAAAGGTGAATGATAAACTGTGTGGTCAGAGTAAAATGAGATGGGATGGAGATGGAATGAAGGAAGAAGAACATGTAGAAAATGCTGAGAAGGAGACACAGGAGATGGAGGATGCTGTAGTTACCATTAAACACGGTCATTGTAGACATTTAGCATTTGCACAAGTGATTAAATATCAGTTTTACACTATGCCGTGGCACATCTGCTTGGCATGACTGTGGAAAGGTCAGAGTACGTGGGTGTGTGGAGGAAGATTGCAAGCAAACTCGAAAACCTGTTATGTGTGTTACAAGTCGCTTTTTTCTGTTTAAGAATGCCTTTCTCCACTTTTTGACACCGCTCTGCTTCAACTACCGAAGGGAAACCAATAACTCCACAGTTCACAGCGGGATGAACATCTAGCATATAACACATTAAGCTCTCATAGCATTCAGCTGCAAAACTTGGTAACATGAGGTGCTGATCTATTGCCACATTAAGGTTCATATCGCGTTGTACATCAGCGCGCTGCAATTTTACACAAAAGCCAAAGTGAGGTGTACACACCTTTCATGCTGGCATTTATTGCACTCCTGATGATGAGCCATATTTTACTTGAGCCAGCTGGTGCATCAACCCAGATAACTACTTGCAGGTCAGGCAGTAAAAAGTCATTTTCATCTCAGGATAAAGTTATGAAACCCAAGATTGTAACTCAAGCTTGAAATTCTGTTTACATCTTTGTAAATTTCTTATTAGTTTTAAATAAAGAGTTCTGTTTTATAAGACACAGATGTTTTATTTATTTTTTTTGTTATAGTGTGTTGTCAAGATTTTTTTTTTTGGAGTGGCTTTCACTTAAAACCTCAATTTTTGTACCCTCACAGGAGAGCGCAAGCGGAAGATTCTCTGTAGCAGAGAATCGGACAGGGTGGTGGTGTCAGACCAGAGGTGCCACGGCACAGCTAGACCTGCTGTCATCACTGAGCCATGCAACACTGAATGTGAACTTAGGTTTGCATCATCACTCTAAACCATGTGACCCATATGACCCACACTTTATCTGGTCATTGCAGTGCAAAGATTTACCCACTTTTTCTTCACGTAGATGGCACGTGGCTCGAAAAAGCGAGTGTACAGCCCAGTGCGGCCTAGGATATCGTACCCTGGAGATATACTGTGCCAAAATCAACCGTGCAGATGGCAAGACCCAGAAGGTTGATGACCGCTACTGTAGCGGTCAGCGTAAACCTGATGACAAGGAAGGCTGTCACGGAGACTGTAACCCAGGCGGTTGGGAGTACTCATCCTGGTCGGAGGTACGAACTCTGTTGGAAGCCTGGGGATTTGTTTGTCAGCACAGATCAGATGTTTGTCCAAGTTTATCTCGGGTTGTATATGTGTGTTTACACTTGTTGATGCTCAAATGTTTGTGCTGCAGTGCTCCAAGAGCTGCGGTGGAGGAACCCGCCGTCGAGGGGCAGTGTGTCGAAAGGCAGCTGAGGCTGGTGGTGACGAGAGCAAATGCAGTCAAAGGGACAAGCTGACCGTCCAACCCTGCAATGAATTCCTCTGTCCGCAATGGAAGACTGGAGACTGGTCTGAGGTCAGTTTAACAATTACTGTATTGTCTTTGCTTTTAGAAGAAAATAAGACAGAGAGTGCAGTGCAGATACCCCAGGGGTATCTGCACTGCACTCATTGCACCTTTGGTGGCTTGCGCTGGGGCTGACAGTTTCAAGTGGTTAAAACAGAAATCATAATTTAATTGTTCACCTGTCCTTACTGGTCTTCTCTTGTTTACCTCACAATTAAAAATGAAGAAGAAAATAAGACTTTTACCTAAGTATTTAAAGTTTTAAAGGTAAGTGTACACATTTTCAGTCTGATAGTGCATGCTGCTGATGTATATGTTTTTGTGTTTCTGTGCAGGTTTTTAACTCCCTCAGTGATTTGTCTGTGAGATTTTTCAGACGAGTATGTGTGTAGGGTTACTCAGCGTAAAGAATAACAGACTTCTTTGTAAATGCAGGAGTATTAAAGCAGCAGTGATCTGGGTCAAATGTCAAATCCCAGTGCTGATTGTGCATGTCTCAGCTTTAGGAGAGTTACTCCCCTCCTTCCACTCCAAATGAGTGTTGGGTAAGAGGTGATTGCAGGGTGAAATCGTTCTTAAACTGCTGCACAGTTTACACATCGTAGAGCAAGGAGCTTGCAAAGCTGTGGGCGGCATTCCAGGAATTTTTCAGATCCCCCGTGTGGCGTTGCCAAAACCCTTACGCTGTAATATATACATATGGACTGTACTCGCACATAAATAAACACACTCGCACTTTTTGGGTTTTTTTTTTTTTGAGGGGGCGGGGGGGCTTTCTAATATGCATATGCTGCTTTACATAAGATCAAGAGAACTTCCTCTATCATGAATCTGAATTTAAGTGGGCTCAATACTTGTAACAACCCAGCACCGCAAATTTCTTGTACTTATGTAGGTATGCACCAATTAACTAACTATGTATGCAATTCATGGCCTTATAACCTGTAACATTTATTTCTTTTTTAGTGCCTTGTGACATGTGGTAAAGGCTACAAGCATCGTCAGACGTGGTGTCAGTTTGGTGAGGACCGTCTAGATGATCGCTTTTGTGGGTCGTCTAAACCTGAGTCAGTGCAGACGTGCCAACAGCAGGAGTGTGCTGCTTGGCAGGTTGGACCTTGGGGACAGGTGAGTCACCCCTGTATTTATGATCCGTGCAGTATTCAGTACACAGTGCTCAATACTTTTTTCTTTTTTTTTTTTCTTGTTTAAAGCTGTACGAAGTTGGGTCATTTATCAGCTAAGAGGGTCAGTGTATGATGATGCAGTGGTGCAGCTGATAATAACATTAAATAATCAAGTTGTATTCTAGTGAGATAAGTCTAATGATTCTATTTAATTTAATTTAATTTATTGTTTAATTAGGGGTTAGGGTTTAATTGTTTAGTTAATTGCCTGGGTAAATAAAAAAATTTGGCCAAAACAAATTCGTCATAGTCGGTGTGTGCACATTTCTTTCTTTTTTTGTGCATATAGTTTACTTCTGTTTACAAAAGTCAAAGTTTGCTCACATGATTGGCGGAGCTTTTTCTTTTCTCTATCCATGCTACTTCATCTGTTTCTCAACCTATGCTGTCCTTCCTGGCTCTCCTTGTTCACTTACAGCTGTTAAAATTGCTAGCTGCAAGTTTGGCATGAGCTTGTAATCCACATCTGTGTGTGTGGGAGGCAGTTGTATTTTCAGTTCAATTCAATTTTGTTTATATAGTGCCAAGCCACATCAGTCAGCTGAATGCCCTAACATTGTAAGGTAAAGGCTAAAAATAATAGAAAGTAAACCCCAACAAAAAGACGACTCCCTATGAGCAAGCACTTGGCGACACCGGGAAGGAAAAACTCCTTTTTAAAAAACCCTCCAACAGAACCAGGCTCAGGGAGGGGCAGCTATCTGCCACAGCTGGTTGGTGGTGAGGGACGGAAGACAGGAAAAAAGACAAGCTAAATATAAAGGAATATATGGTAACTGACTGTGGTTGGTTCTTTGTCAGAAAGCAATGATTCACTGTTGAAGTTACAAGGAACAATTTATCTCCAAACCATAAAGGGTAGCCATGTAAAATTGAAAATGTTATCTGCATACTGACATGAGTAAAACTTTTTCTTTAATGAAGGCATAATCCATCTATAATCAATCAGTTTGGTTGAATAATTTAATAGCTCTATGGCAGATCTGTCAATTAGAAATTAAGTGTTCTTTTTCCCAAGGCATTTAAAAGACTATTCTGTATATATAGATTTAGAGCCACTGCTTTCATACTTATGCAATATGGAAGTCTACTCAGTTGATGAGGCACAGCCCAGCAAGAGAAATTTGCTATTACTTCTCTGATGAATCGGCCTCTGATGTAAATCATCGGGTGGATACACAGATAAGCTACGCTCGTTATTTAGCACTGAACCATCTCTTTGCTGTTTAGAGTCAGAGGACATCGCATGAAAATAAAGATACAAAAGCAATGGACATTCTTCATAGCCGTGTTCCCAGAAAGCGCTTTATATATCTGTGTGCGCACCCATTCTCATTTGTGTATGTGTGCAGAACAGAACACTCAGAAATGCAAGCTATTTTGTGCCCCTCGTCAGAGGATGTGCACATTTTAAGGTATATTTGAAGTGGTTTAATGAAGCGTGATCAAATGGTAGCTGAAGTTGCCGCCACACAAGTTTGACCCCATTTCACTGAAGGCAGTGAGCCAGAAGAAAGCGCGGGATAGTACCCTCTGACTTAGCTGCAGTGGGAAAATGGCCAGTCCAATGTATATGAATATCCTCATGTATGACTTTTGTTAGAAGACTTTTTTTTCTAAAGTGAGCTAACATTTTTTTTTTTTATCTATATGTTTATCTGTGCAGGGGTTGCTCTGCTGGCTCCAACAAAGCATCTGTTTTTTGCTTGCCTTTCTTGTTTTTTTCTCAGTTTTCTTTTTGGCTGACTGTTGCAAATGTTTTGCCATCACGCCTCCTTTGTTTCTTTTTTCTCTCTTTGAACCCAGTGCACTACCTCTTGTGGGCCAGGCTACCAGATGCGAGCAGTGAAGTGCGTGGTGGGCTCTTATGGTGCTGTCATGGACGACACCGAATGTAACGCAGCCACGCGACCCACTGACACCCAGGTAAGAGGTGTCATCGTCCTTTCTTTTTCCCCACAATCTGCTTATCATCTCCTCACTCTGAGAGCTTTGTTTGCTCCATGGTTGTGTGTGAAGGAAGAAGATGTACGTGTGTACTGAAAATGTACACAAAAAAAGTGGCATTTCATTTCCACCTGGTCTCAATAAAAGCTGTCCTGCCTGCTCCAAAAGTAGAGGGAAGTTTACCAGCCTCACTATCCCACCATAAAGACAAGACTCTGAGACAGAATCCCTCATATGTTTCTCTTGAAAACAATTGAACTTGTATTATCTAGCCGACACTTGAAATGTGTGGCAGAAGCAATGATTGCGTTAAGCCTGGGACAGATCTGAAGGAGGGGAAATGCACAAACACGGGTGAAACTGCACTAAAGACTGTTTTCACAGTTTTTCACTGTAATTTTTACAAACTTTGTTTTTACAGTGCACTCTCTATATATGATTTGTTGAATTTCCAAACCAACTTTCCCAGACAGAATCAGACTGGGTTAAATACAAATAGTTCTTTATGCTTATCGAAGCATAGACTGGAACATCAGCCCTCTGCAGAGTTTGACCAAACCTGCCGCTTAAAACAGCAAAGTCTCATTACCCTGCTCTTACCTCAGCATACAATGGGAATTTGCTTATTATGGAAAAGATCAACTAATTTACAATAGACTGTTTTTTAAAAAAATGCATTGTGGTGTCACAGCAGTCCTTTCTGTTCTTTTCTCCTGGTACTTTGGCTTTCTAATTCAGTCCAAAGACGTGCATGATCCAGACATGATTCTAAACTGACCTTGGATGTGAATGTGAGGGTGACTGATTGTCTGTCTCTCTATATTAGACTGTGCTAGACTGATGACCTTCTATTATCTAGCCGACATATCATAAGAGCCTATCTCTGCTGTCTCTTACGATACGCAGCTGGGATAGGCTCCAGTTAGTCCCTCCCATGGATGGATGGATGAATGTTTTAGAACGTGGCTGGACTGAAGGATGTATTAACTTATTTTATCCAACTTACAAGCATTATTTTTCTTTTTGGGACCTGAAGAAGCACTCACATGCAATTTCCCTGTCTCATTACCACTTAGCTTTCCAAAGATTCCAGCACCACGAGTGCACAGTTATTTACCCCAGTTCGATTTTCACCTATGTTTTGTTTCAAAACATCCTGTATTTGTGGCAGCCATAAATAAATCATAAATCACAGCTATATCACAGAGGACATGCTTCAAATAAATAATTACCAGTATTTAAAGTAGGCTAGTTCAAAGCTGTGCTTCTCCTCCACTTACCTATGAGGCAGACTGACAAATGGCGATGTTGGGAAATGACACTCACTCAGGTTAATTTTCTTGCTGATTGTTTGTGTGTGTGTGCGTGTGTGTGTGTAAATGGTAAACTTTGCACACAAGTTGCACAGAAACCCCGACAGAAACTTGCAATATTTTGAACTGAATGAGAGGTTTGTTTGGTCAGTGTAGGGCGTAAACCCATTTCAGAGCGCTTAGCATGCAGACTCAGGATGAGGCCCCACTCTAGTCACAGCAGCTCTCAATTCCGGTGCTTGGGCCGGCAGAGACTGGTGACCAGTGACCCTGAAGCAGTCGCCCCACCTCGTTGTGATTCTAACCAGCCAGCCATGAAGTGGGCCACCAGGCCACTAGTCCCACCACCACCCTGCACCAGGGCGTAGGAAAAGAGAGACTGATAGATGGAGGGAAGTTTTAGTACAAGGTTGTACATGTCTTGGATTTCTTGTAGTATATATTTGTTAATGTTCTGAACCCATAGTTGATTCATGCAAATGCAAGTATGACAGGAAGTATGTGGAGAGCTTCCTGTTATTTTGTTTCTTTTTGGAGGCTGCGTGTTGAATGTGTAGCCCAAGTCTGTGCGACCCGATCCAGCACTCACTCCTAAAGACATGGGGTCAGAGGGCACCAGAGGGCATATGGAGGGGAAAGAGGGAAAGGCGGAAGGTGCGGGACAAGGGGGTGGATTAGGGGTGGAGTTTACAACCACGCCAGCATAGGCATTGGAGCCCTGAATACCACTCCACTATGACCTGTTATGACAGGGATCAGGGCTTTATGCTGAGTGGCTTACTGCCACAATCCATAGTTTGAACTGACGGGGCGGACCCTGTTAATGTTGTTTTGGTAAGGTGGGGGGAAAGGGTCGATGAGAAGCATAACCACTCTCAAACGTAGAGCCAAAGGAATATAGTTTAAGTTGCTCATGACTGTCCCATGTCAGAAAAGCTATCTCTGATATTCATGGTATTTTGTTGTCAGGGACAGATGTTGTTACAGTATATTCATTTTGCTAATCACTGCATGAATGGGTGTATGTGTCTCTTCTTCCACAGGACTGTGAAATAGCCCAGTGTCCCAGCAGCCACCCTGTTCCCCCAGGGACCAAAGTCCCTTCCCACCAGGGCCACAAAACCCAGTGGCGATTTGGTTCTTGGACCCAGGTTGGCAGTGTTGTCACATTTTTGTTTTGTTTTTTTATCTGCTTTTCTGATTTGGTTGGTTTCCGGTTTCTTAATCTTTCTCTCCCGCAAAACAGTGTAGCGCCAGCTGTGGCAAAGGGACACGGATGCGCTATGTGAGTTGCCGTGACGATCAGGGCGGCGTGGCCGAAGAGTCGGCATGCGCCCACCTGCCAAAGCCCCCTTCAAGGGAAGTGTGCACAGTCGTGGCTTGTGGACAGTGGAAAGTGCTGGAATGGACAGTGGTAAGAAGACCAACATTTATATACGATTGGCTTACTCAGGTTTAAATGATTAAGAATTTGCAAAAGAGCTTTTCTGCTGACAAAATAATTTTTTCCTTATAGTGACAGAATAACTGAAAGTGTGTCATCAATATTTGCCATCCAGATGTGTTTCTCCCCTCTCCCTGTTTGCGCCATTGTTCACTGTATTTTAACCCTGACAACCAGTGTCTGCACACGCTATGCAGATGTTGTCAGCCAGCCAGGATGTGGATACAAGGTAGCACCTGGAATGCGTGGATGTTGGACTGGAGGAGGGCTGCAGTGAAGTTAGAGGAGGAGTGTGTGTGTGTGTGTGTGTGTGTGTGTGTGTGTGTGTGTGTGTGTGTGTGTGTGTGTGTGTGTGTGTGTGTGTGTGTGTGAGAGAGAGGGGGGGGGGGGGGGGAAGGGGTT
>VVHJ01011393.1:6220-18511 GCA_015107715.1 Tylochromis polylepis
CCTGCATGTAAATATCCATTCAATTTGATTTAAAAGAAAAAAAAAAAGAAAAAAAAAGGAATAAGAAGATCCAGACATCTAGGATCTGGATAGCCTGCCCCGGCTAATTAAGCTCAAGAGCAGTGTGACGCAAAACAAAACGGTGGTATCAAAGAGTCTAAGAACAGAAGAGAGTGAACCAGTTTGGCCTGCATGGGAGCCATATCAGGGGAAAATAAAGCCTTAGCTCTCCAGAATTAAAAAGACCATGGCTTAGTGAATAATGTGCTCTGGATAGATTTTTTTTAAAAACTACAGTAAGAATAAATGTGTTTGGTGCAGCTCTTTGACAGGTTTCAACAAGTAAAATGTGTGTGAAATCCGTGACTCCTTTAATGCTGCTGTACACACAAACGCTGGCCATAATGTTAATGTTACTGTTCAGACTGGGTCATGCTGGGGCCTGGACTTTGGTAGCACTCTTGATGTGAATACAAAAGTTTATACATAAGTTTGAGGGCAATTTTTTCTAATTTTTTTTTCTATGTCATATTAAAGAGTGTTTGAACATAATGTGAGGTCTGAATGTTGGATATCTCATTACTGCATTGATACTAAGCACACTAACACTAACTAACCCACCATGCCTCAATAAGGGAAACTGGTGGATAAGGGAACTGCACAGATTCAAATCCCATGCAAATGAAGTAATGTTGCATAAGAGAGTAGAAAAAATGTCAGCAGGTCATTGTCATTGTTGTGGAAGTTACTTCAGCTAAAAGCTGCAATACTTGTTTTTAGGGTGAAGGGTGCACTTTTCCAACACAACAATAGTGTTTTTATTGGACAAAGAACCTAATCCTTATCAGCTGTCATGGCATTAAAGAGATTAAATGTTTATTAGTCCCAACAGGCCAAAAAACAATCTCCATTTGACTCTTTCACGTGACAAACTCCAACTTGAATAAGTAATAACTTGATCCACATATGAAAGTGTAAGGTGAAGCTCACACACCACTGCCTATATTTACAAGCTCTTAATAGCCTGATCTCAGTACAGTTGTCCTAGGCTGAAGCAGAAGCTTACAGCTGTTGTTTTTCATGTACGTCCAGACGTCCCTTTCCTCAAGACTGTGGGCGAAAGAGCAGTTCCCAATATAGTGGCACTTCTTCTGCTTCATCACGTGCACGCACATCTGGGTGAAATAAGTAAAGCAAAGGTTAAAGTGTGCGAGTTACAAAATGCCTATACCCCAAGGCAAAACCAGTCAGCTGGATTCTGCATGCGAGAGGTGGAGGGGCAGAAAGAGGGTGGGGTAAACATGAACCAAAGAGGAAAGAAAAACAGAGGAACTCACATCATATTGCTGTGGATAGGTGCGGGAGAAGGGGAGAGGTCGAACAACAACCCACTTCTTCTTCTCAAATGACTTTACCAGCAACACACGGCGTTCTTTCGTCCAGCTGAAGAAACGGAGAGCAAACATGGGAGCCTTAAAGATACAGGGTTTTTCATGTCATATAACTTGTTAGACCACCTGAGAAAACACGTGTGCGTGTTATGAATGGGGTCTCACCTGTGCCGTGCCTTGGCAGTACAGTATTTGAGGTTCTTGTCCGGCTCGTTGACCTGACCTTCTCTCCAGCACTGACCACACACAAACTTCATTTTCAGGTTGAGGGGGCGACCTCTTCCTGCTCCTGCTCCTAACCCACCCACTGGACTCACACCACCACCACCTATGCAATCTCCTCCCACTCCACCACCTCCACCCATTCCCCCCAGCCCTCCTGCAGGTACACTGCTGCTTGGATGGGGTATATGGATGGGCTGAAACAGAAGAAATTACATTAATTCATTAAATATGAGAAAACTGAGGAGTGAATTCCTGCATTACCCCTTTTGCTAGAAAGCTACTAAATACACACACTTACAAACACTTATTCAATTTAGGGTCTAACCAGGAGTCTTAAGCTATGTACACATTGGAAGAGATTTGCACCAATGTGGACAACCAGAGAAAAAACAAAGTGAATGATATTCCACGTTAAGCTTGGGTGATATGTAAAACTTTTCCAACCGACATTTGCCAGTCCAGTAAATGACGATAGGCGATATATTCGCACAGGTGACTTTTTGATGGGCGGAGCAATGTAATCATGCAGACTGATTTGCACGTTTAGAACACAGAAGAAGTCCAAACATGAAGGAACTAGTTGCCAAAAAAAAATACAAAGTTGCCAATTTGGGATTTCTTTGGCTTTAAACCAGATGAAAGAGGTAAACCTGAGGATGTAACCAAAGGGGTGTGCCGCTTGTGCAGATGTATATTTAAATAAGATGTTTTTGTTTTTTACTGAACATAGGCTACTGCCTTTTTTTCTTTCTGTTATGAGTTTGAGTAAATGAATCGCTGCATTTGGGTGCACTCTGAGGAGGGTGCATTTGCTCGCAGCTGGAAGAGGGTGCCGTTAAAACATTATTTTTTCCGTTGACTGCTTCTCTTAGCTTCAACCAACATTATTAGCAAATTTAGTCATGGGCAAATAAATAAATTGCTCTTATAAAAATGACCAGTGAAAGGTTAAGCTTATCGTCAATGGTCGATAAAGTCATCCAATTGCCCAACCTTATTCCACATCTTTAAGTGACTTCGGACAAAATAACCATTGGTGACAAGAAGTGGGCAAGACCCAAGATAAACTTTTCTCAACTTCCAGGCAAGCAACTGAAGTGATTACCAATGAGAGTGAAGAATACCACTGAATGAGCTGGTAGTAAATACATTAGAGGGTCACCTAGGCAACCAGACCCTGGAGTGTCTGCAAGCGACCAGCTGTCAACTTCCAAGCAATGTGCAACGGGAAAATCACTTCTAGAGTGTCTGAGTGACGAATTGAAGCACCAGTTCTAACCACCAAGTACAACTGTTTCTCATGCCCAGTTTTAGAAAAATTAAATTATATATATAAAAATCACTACTGGTAGCATGAGGCAATATCTGGACCCTACAGAGATTGCACAGGTAGTCCAACATGATTGCCAGAAAGTTTGACATTTCTCCCAGCACAGTGTCAAGTGCTTAGAGTTCCCAAGAAACAGGCAGTTACAGTGGGAGAGCTGGCCATAGAAGGGCCATAGAAGCTCCTTGAACCATCACTAGGACTGGTATCTGTTCTTTTGTGGAAGGAAGAACAAGATGAAAACTGTCAGAGATACAAAAATTACCTCCAGGAGGACACTGGTGTAAATATCTATCACCAAACAATCAGACAAAAGACTTCATAAGGGTGGCCTGAGGGCCCCATCCTCTAGCAGGCTCTGCACGATCTCCCCAAACGGTAGAATTCCAATTGGCATTTGCCATAGAATACCAGAATTAGCAGGTACACTGGCACCCTGTGCTTTTCACAGATGAGAGCAGGTTCACCCTGAGCACATGTCCCAGACATGAAAGGGTCTGGAGAAGCCGTGGAGAACATTATGCTCCCTGTATCATTGTTCAGAATGACCAGTTTCTTGGTGGGTCAGTGATGGTCTGAGGAGGCATATCCATGAAAAAACACACAGAACTGACAGAATTAGGAATCAGGATGTGCAATTGGATAGGCTTAACCTTTCACTAACCCTAACCCTAACCCCTAACCCTAACCCTATCCTTGGATTAACTTTCAGACCCTACCCTGGTGCTGTGGGTCCTGGGTTAGTGACAATGCCATCCCTCATGTGGTAAGAGTATGCAGGCAGTTCCTGGAGGATGAAGGAATTGATACCACTGACTGGCCCCACGCTCGCCTGAACTAAATCTAAAGGATACCTTTGGGACATTATGTTTCGGTCAATCTCATACTGCCAGCCTCCACTTCAGACTCTGCAGGAGTTCACTGATGCCCTGGTCCAGATGTGGGTGAGGATCCCCCAGGACACCATCCATCTTCTCATTAGGAGCATGCCCCTACAGTGTCGGGCATGCATGTATCAAACGATGTGGCATCGTTTAATTCCTAACACATTACCCAGTGCATATCAGCATAGATATCCAGCAGGACTTTTTCCCATTGAAATCTGACATGTTTTCAAAGTGTTCCTTTAATTTTTTGAGCCATGTATTTAAAGACATTTAAAACGTTTTAAGGACTGTGATCACCCAAAATGTATCCGAATGTCTAAGGGTCTTCTACAGCCTCACCTTCTGCTGCTTCTGTGCATTCTGCTCCAGTCGTTGCCAGTGTCTCTTGGACTCTTGCACCATCTCTTCATGGGTGATACCTACAGGAAGTATTTGTCACAGCTCAGTAAAAACATCCTTTATTTGATGCTCAGTTAATAACTGCTGGTTAGTGCTGATTGTCATTGTGTTTTACAACAGCAGCTTTTCCATAACATACAAATACAACAGACATTTGGCAAGACTGAACGCTGCTATTAATCACTGTTTACTGGATTACATTTAATATCTTGAACAAATTAAAATTGCAGCCAAGTCTGTCTTCTACCTACCAGTGTCCTGCTGCAGAACCCAGCATTTGAGCTCTATGACAGAGTGTGCAAAGGAACAACTGTCCTCACGCTGGCAGCCGTAGCGAACCTCATGCCGACAAATATCAAACTGGCAGAGGGGGTGCAGAGGACGCACCTTACTGTAGCGCACATTGGCTGACCTCACCACATGCACCAGGCACCTGCAAGACAAAAATAAGATTAAAGTACATGATGACACACTTGTCTCTTTTCTATACAGAGACAGGCTTTCACCACTTTAAAAAAAAATTGAAACAGAATTTCATTAGAAAAAGTGATTAGACAACTGATTAGAAAACCAGTTACTTCAGCAAAGTAAAGACACAAGAAACCGTGATAAACTCACTTGTTATCGTCAAACGGGTGTCGAGCGGTGAGGTTTGAACAGACCGCCAAGTTTTCTTTGCTGCGTTTGCTGATGATGCGAGGTTTACTGTCAAAACATTCCTGTTAAGAAAGAAAGTTAAGGCAGATGAGTCAAGATCTATTTCCAAATGTCAAAGAATCTAAAGAGGAAATGTGTAGCAGACTGTGGTCTGACCTCACAGAGGAACATGAACATGCCCATGTGGAGCTGCAGAAGTCTGGTGACACTGAGTGCCCGCCGCTCCGTGCTGCCCAGAGGATCAAACAGCAGCTCTCGGCTCAGAGCCCCCTTCCTCTCCTGAGTCCACACGTCGATCTCCTCCTGGCAGTATGCAAACGTGCAGTTCTCCCCATACTGGCACTCCTGACGCTCCTGTACCTCTGTGGGACCAGGCAAAGAGAGAATGCTCAACAGAATATGAACAAATATCAAATATGTGATCAAATATGTGTCTGATAGATTACATTTTCCAGCATTAACTCCCTGCAGGAAACATACCCTTACAGAGTACAAAAGCCCCCAGGAAATTGTTCCGTGCAGGCCGGGGCCGAATCCTCTTCCAGGTGGGGTCTTCTGAATTTTTGAGGCGACACAGCAGGACATCTCTTTTACAACGATGTGCTGCCTCTGGCTGATACTTATAGTCCATCACTCGTGGACCTGTGAGTAAGAGGAGGAAAAGGTTAGATAATGATTATTTCAAAAAGAGTAATAAGTGGCCTTCTGTTAACATCTTGTCAGCAACTAAGTTAAAAATGCCCCAAGAAATGTCCAGCATTTCATATATTAGACACAGTGATGCTGCAACACCCCACTGTGAGCATTCAGAAAATTCAGGACAAAGGACAGCATTGTCAAAGGCTAAGGAGCTTGGAAAGAAAAGCATCTGGACTTCTTTAAGTTTCTTGAAGACGTTTCACCTCTCATCTGAGAAGCTTCTTTCTTTCTAAGCTCCTTAGACTATGATGACCTGGAGAGAACCTTCACAGACATGCCAAAGGTTGGTAATACAAACCTATTCTGCTGTAACAGGCATGACAGGCCTGCCGAAACTCGTGTGTGGCAGCCAGAGGATTCCTGGAGAGCAGTGACAGGTTGGTTCCTGCTGGACCATTCTAAAGAAGAAGAGCAGAAAGATATTAAAGAAAGACAAGGTAAATAAACAACTAACAAAATAAAATGGTTTTCTTGTAACAGATGTGTGTGTTTTGCTTACTGCATGTGCACTGTGGTTGCGCATTCCAGGAATGAAGCTGTGACACACTCGTCCCCCTGAAGAACACAGACACAAGGACACTGATGTCAGACTCCACACTGTATGACTCACAGTGTCTGCTGATGATGCAAATCTCAGGTTAAAACCAGCTCCCTAGAAACTGTGCTCTGGAAGATAAGTAACTTAAAATCATTGTACTGGGTCAAACTTAATTAATATGCATCATATATTGGTATGGGGTAATATTGTCTATACTGTACTTAAAATCACAGTTGGGATGCTTATTGACACACTTTCATTCCTGCAGCTGCACTAATTTTAAGTGCAAACCATCAGATCCTAAACTACATAAGCATTCCATGTGCAATTTATTTTAAACTCTTAAATGCTCTTTCTTCACAAACATTTTTTTCTTAGATCAACATGTGTTGCCAAGCAGCAAACTGTTCATGAAAACTTTCCCTTTCTGCTCACCAGGGAGAGTGTACTCTGACAATGAGTCGAGTCCACCAGCGGCAACTCCTGCCTTCCCTTCTCCTTCCATAGACGTCGTGGAAAAGCCTCCCAGTGCGTCCTGCGCCTGGGTTGAGCCCTGGTCCCGCAGCGACGAGTAAGATTCCAGAGGTGGAATGTCGCTGATCGAGGAGCTAAAAAAGGGTTGGGAAAGCTGCGCTGAAGGGGCTGGAAGGCTGGGTGAGTAAGGAGGCCGGAGACCAACTGCTGTGTTGGGTAGGTTTGTAGGGATAGCACCCACTGGAGTCTGGAGGGGGGACACAGGAATATGATGAGTTAAGATCATTTCTGATGAAATAAAAGGGTGAGAAATAGCTGTCCAGTTTAGTGACAGCACAGAGAGATATCGTTTTGCCCTTCACTCACCTCACTGACTTTCTTGGGGATGGATTCTAACAAGCTATCTAGCTCATCCTTAATGACACTACTGCTGCATTCATCCATGTGCTCTGACACCGGGACTGAGTACTGCATGGGTGGCACCTGGCTACTGGGGCTCTCTGAGAGGTCAGTGCACGAGGTTACCACAGTGGTCGTTGGGTCATCGCTGACCGGAATAGGAGTAGCCAAAGGAGCAGGGATGCACTGTGCACTGGAGATGTCTGCTGGGGAGGAGGAATAAGGAAACAACTGTCAGAAACAAGCAGGGATGGGGATGAACAGATAAGTTCAGCATGTGGCAGCCTGACATACCTGGTGCAATGTCACCCAGAGATTCCATTCCATTGGAGGACATCTAAAGAAAGGAGGAAACCATCAGGCTCTCACTCTGCTGCTTCATTATATTACAAACTTTACACAGTGACAGCAGCACCTACCTCTCCAGTGGGTGTGGAAGTCTCTCCATGACTGTCACCTTCAGTGGCCGTAGACTCCGTCTGTGGGCTGACGTAGGCCTTACGACCCTTTAGTCCCAGTTTGTTGGCTAGATCCTGCGCCAGGTCACTCACCTGCCTGTCCTGGAAGATTAATTATACAAAAACTGACACTCAGGATAAGTAAAAGCAATGAAATTACCATATCAATAGTACAATATTCACACAGTATTCTATTCCACATTTACACCCGCGCCCATTTAAAACTCGATCTTCAAAATTATGTGGTAAGTCTTTTGTTTTAAGTGGTGACGGCATACATTAGGTGATGTGAGGAGACATTTGGTTCCACATGTGTAAGCCTCTCTGAGTTGTCCCATCTCCCTCAGACAGAGCGCTTTGCGGTACAGAGCCCTGCGACTTCCTTCTGACACGCACAGTGCACTGTCACAGTCCTGAACGCCGCGTTCGTACTCCCTCTGAGTTGGAAAAACACAGCAAAAGTTATAAGCGATACCTCGACCAAAGATGATTTTATTAGGAACAATTACATGTAATGACAATTCCTCACCAATCTATAAACTTGTATCTATAGGTTTACTTGAGACTCCATTCTCTAGAGATTTCGAGTCTGCCACATGAACACATCTTTAAGTACTTTTGGAGGTAACACATCCGTCCCGCCCCCATTCTTTCTCACCATCTGGTAGTAGGCAGCAGCCCTGTTGACATAGAGGCTCTCGAGCAGCTCATGGGGGATGACGAGAGCCTCAGCCTGTGCGTAGCGAGCAACACTGATCCCCTCTCCATACTGCTGGGTCGCTTGATGCCAGTCTCCATCCCGAAAACAAGAATTCCCTTCATCCAGCAAGTTACACACCAACTGGGTAAGAAATGCCTGAGAGGGATGTGTAAGAAGTAGGTAAAATGATTGAATGAGCAGTGAAATAAGGTGACATAAACAAAAAAAATGCAGACAGGTAATATTAGACTGAAAGAAACATAAAGGAATGTGCAATAAGAAGAGGAATATGTAACAGATTGAGGACAAGATTAAAAAATGATGTCTGAATTCAAGTTCACACCTTTTCCTGGGTAAAATGAGAACAAAATGTGGGTACAGTCATGTGGTAGTCTGCATGTAAATACTACATAAACAAAATGGTGATAATAAAGCACCAAAGAAGCATAAACCAGATTAAAGCATACCTCATAACTCTCTGGCTCTGGGAAAGGCAACGAAGACCTATGGATAGGAAAGGAGAGTTGTCAGACATCTACACATACAAAATGTATATACTTTGGTATGAAATCACTGCTGGTTTCCAGGTATTTCTCTCTTACTGGATAAAGCTCATTGCCTTCTGAATCTCCTCTCTTCGTTTCTGCCGTTCAGGATCCATATCCTAAATGTGAAGACAAGATTGGCATGCACCTATTTTTGTTTTCGTTTTCCTGTACAACAGTGTTTACAGCTTTGACAGCTACAACCTAAGCATCGGTCTCTGCTACATATCTATGTTCCGTCATATGCCAAGGCCTGGCACTACAACAAGCTAGACAAACAGCGGGGTCAACTCATGGTGAAGCTGGCTCTAATTGATGCTAGTGGGGTGAACATTTAACGTAACCTGGGAATGAGACTCTACGGCAAGAAATGAGATTATTCGAAGTACAAACTGCTGAAATTTTTAAGGGAGGCATTTAAGTGCCCCACAGACGCTTTCAACGACAACCAAAACAATGTTAAGACTATGATGAGGTTAGCTAACGTTAGCGTGTCATGTGAACGTGTTTCTCAGCTCTTACTGAATGTTGCACCATCAGATATGAATATAAATAAGACGGGCAGCTTGAGTCGGGTCAGCTCCTAATGCAGCTAATCTTGAAAAACACTACATGAGTTTTTCTGCCGATAGTTGGGATTAGCCACTGGACGAAACTAGCTAATTCGGCTACATGCTAATCACTGTAACTTGGCCGTAGTAAAGAGGAGAAAAGCAAAGGGAGCTTTAAAAGCTGTTTAATCCTTATAGAAGTCACTCACATCGTACAGCCTCATTAGCTAGTTGAGGTGCCACATATAAGGGGACACTGCACGAAAGCAGAGTTACCTAGCTACCGGGTAAGTTAGCTGACTTCATTTACTAGTGGAGCTAAAGCTAACAGCTAAACCCTGTCCAGACTTAGCACGGCAACTCACCGAGAGTTCAGTTGCTGCGCTTTTCAAGATCACAGATACCTTCACGCAGCGTTGGCGATAACGATGAGAAAACGCAGCCAATTGTCAATAGATAACCTTGCGCATATCTCTACGTTTAGTGTTCCTGTCATTGGCGTGTGGACGGAGCACGACTTTTCCAGCTATAGCTACAGCTGCTGGTAGATACAACTCAACTACTGGCTAGCGCTGCTAGCTGTTATGGCCAGTGCAGTATGGCAACAAGTATCCAGACACCAGAGGCCTGTGACCACAGGAGGGCAGCAAAAACTGTGTCATTGTGTTAGTAAATTACCAACCATAAATTACTACCGTTCCCCCACGATGGTGGCATTTACAGTTCCGTGCAAAAGTCTTGAGCTACCCCTTATATCTTTGCATTTTGCTTCCACGAAGCCAGATCTTCTTGTAACGAGTCATCAGTGGTCCTGGGCACTCATTCACTGCTTTTATCACTCATTTTCAGTCCAGTCCTTGTACCTTACCATTTTCAGAGGAACACTATATTTGTTTGTTAACACTGACCTGTGAATCATTCAAGCATACTAAAGGCAACAAACTAAAGAGAAGAGTTAGATATGTCAACATATAACAGACAATGTAGCAAAGAACCTATTTTAAATTGTACCTTTAGTTACTTTGTTACTAGCCAAATGTCACAAAACATATAACTTGTTCTCATTTCTTTAGTTGATTCTATGAAAAATGCAGAAGACAACTCAAGAGACATGTTTTGCACCTTTTAGCATCTGAAAGTGTCCTTAGAAAAAGGAAAGAAAATCCAAGATTGATAGAATTATGAACAAAAAAAAAGTACTATCAAATTTTAAACCACCATACAATACCATCTGAAAGCATCTGATTAGCAACAGCTTTATTTTTGTAACATGACAGTGATCCCAAACACACTGCCAGTGCAGTAAAAACATACCTGGATGGAAAAACACACAATGGAACACTAGCAGTCATGGATTGGCCTCGCCAGAGCCCGAAGCTTAACAACTTTTTTGAAGACTACTTAAGGAAATTACAAGAAAGCTTGCCTTAAAGAGGTCAGGCTGTCTTGAAGAATAAAGATGGTCATACCAAATACTGACTTTCAAACTTGTTAAGGAATTCAAGAAATCCCTGCACCTATTTCCCACTTTTGTAGCAAAATATAAAGAAATAAGAGGGGGCCAGGACTTTTGCACAGTACTGTATATAGTTCATGTACCCAGATTTCCTCATTATTAACATTTTCATTTATTAATTACATGAAGACTAAAAAACTTTAGTCTTTATGCAAAATTAATTAATGATAATAAGTTGTACATCTAACAAAATTAAGTAAAATGTTACAAATCAACAAACACAGAAAGAATACAGGGCTTTTCCTCTGATCTGGATGACCTGATTGGTTTGGACCAAATATATAGAACTATATAAGTCAAATTAATAAACACATACAGTCTTACATAAGGCAATACACATATTCATTTTTTTTAAATTTACATATATTTTGGTTTCATGGGATATTTTGTCTGGCATGAGGTCATCACAGGTCATCAAAGGGTTCACCTAGACATTTGGAGTCATTATTTTTGTTTTCCACAGAGAAGCAATTCTTAGCTGTCTCTGTCTGTGCAGGTGGGCCTTTAAATTTTAGCATGAAGGGGACAGAGGTCTGCCTATGTGGGCCACCTTCTGTATCCTGTGAGGAGCTCCCTGGCCTAAAGCTTCTGCACATTGACTCACAAAGCAATTAAGAAAATAATCCGATAATTCGATTTCTAAATTGGAATTTTGATATAATAACCTGAAAGTTTGACTCATGGAAGGCTTTTTTTCAGTGGTAGAAACAATCTTCCTTTACTGGTTTAAGCATAGAGAAGAAAAAACAACACTCAAACTGAAATTGAGGCCTAAAACGACAGAGATAAGAGGAAAACAGCAGATGGAGGGGAGCGGAAGTTGTCATTTTGGAGTCTGATTTGGAGGACACGCAAGCTGTACTTTTGAGACGGGAGAGAGGACGAATGGCAGCGGCGTCTGCTGGCAAAATTGGTTGGAGCAGCGCCAAAAATTCAAACCTGGGTGGCAGTCCACCCGTGGCGGCAGTTGAGCACGACTGTTCCGTGAGTGGGTCAGCTGTGGGCAGATGGGAAGACTATGTTGATTTTGACGAAGAGGAGGAAATGTCTCTGGAGCAAGTGCAGAGTGAGCAGAGGAGGGAAAAGCGTAAAAGAGGTGGGAGCAGTAGTGGTAGGGATGAGTCTTTAGAAGCTAGAGAGAGAACAAGAATGTTTGTTGTTCTGAGATTCAATGAAAGAACACAAGTTCATATTAAAAAATTGAATCCGTTTGTGTTGACAGCTGAACTTAACAGTAAAGTGGGAGATATAGTTTCTGCTAAGGTACTCTCAGATGGAAATCTTCTTGTGCAATGTGTGAATGAAGAGCAGCTCAACAAGGCTTTGAACTTAAAACAATTGGGGAAGTTTAAAGTAGAAAATGCTGGGCAAGTGGGGGCACAGACGGGAGGTGGGTGCAAGGGGGTCATTTCTAGGGTGCCCATTAGTGTGAAAATGGATGATCTGAAAAGCAAAATCAAAGGAGGAAATGTGATTTCTGTGGTCAGAATGAAAGCAACAAAAGAAGGACTTAAAGTAGATAGTG
>VVHJ01011396.1:12667-23043 GCA_015107715.1 Tylochromis polylepis
CGACTTACCTCCGGCCATGCTGAAAGGAGCTGTGACCGGGACACACGTGCGCGTGCCTACGTCATCATGGCGTGCACAGCTGCACGAACACACACGGACCCAGAACACACATGCAGGAGATCAAAACGACAAATGAAACTTTTAATTAAAAAGAGTGTTTTGGTGAAATTCATAAGTATTTAACACATATGTTACATGAGCCATCTCGGCTTTCTGCCAGTGAGACATTCCAAGAGCCCGAGATACTCGTTTGTAAGTTCAACCCATGGATGGGTAGCTTTTTAATTTATTCATGAATGGACTAAATAGGTGTAGTATATAGGAAGAAGTAAAATAAGTATCAACACCTGAATATTTCTTGCGTTTGAAACTGCAGATAGGGCTTTTGTTCTTTCGCATCTCAGTAATCACAGAACAGCTTGAGAGTAAATAAATAAAGTGAAACCGCCATAAGACACCATTACGGTTTCTGTTTTTACAGCCAATCCATCTGGCCACCTGACCTTTGGCAGACTTACACTTGTTGCACCTCATTTTCCACTGTGGAAATGTGAGAAGCAGCTGCTCAGAATCTCCATTTAATGACATACAGTTAAAATTCACCTTGAAACAAAGTGACATGTTTTCATGTGTTTAATTAAACAATCCAGGACAAATCCAGGAAATAGTTTATATTTTTCAAGTTTCTCATATGGTAATAGACCTAAAGTGTGTGAGCAAAAAAGAAGGGGCAGATACTCAACATTACAGGTGCATACACTTGCATTTGTTTCTGCCTCTATCTCTGTGTTTCATGGGATGTAATGGAAAAGTAGTAAACGGTTTGTGTGTATGCAACCTCACAAGGGACCACACCAGTTGTTAGGTTGGAACTACCCTACAACCTAATGAGGTCAATGGAGGATTGTTACCAACCTCTATTTCCTCTTTTGGCAGCAGGTGGATGTCCTTCCATTTTTACCCTTATGGCTTGATCTGAATAGAGAATAGCTCAGATCTTCACAACAGTAACCTTTATGTCTTACTGTATAAGCAACGTTGTAGCATAGGTAGAATAACCTCTGTGGTTATGCCTTCATGGTTGACTCATCCGTGCTTTTTATTTAGCCCTTTATGTATCTCTTTCACTCTGTTTCAGTGTGCTGTGTCTTGACGCTTCCTGAATCTCTAATATATCATTTGTTTTCACCTCCTTCAGACACCATATTCACAGTGAAAGCTCCCTTGCCAGTGTTAAAACTTGTACTTTGATTTCCCTTGATACGGGTTATTGCATACTATATCTCAACCAAATAAATGGCTGGGTGGTCTCTTATGTAAGTCAAGTTGGCACTTCCACATCCTAATGCAAACTGCTGTGTCCCTTTCTTCTTTCTTCTGTTTAAACAGAGATATGCTAACCCGGTGCACACTGTGTGAGAACGATGGATTTGATTTATTATGATACATATATAAATATAAATACAGCTTTCAAACTGCTCCAACACCGCTTTGTTATGAAATTTGATTGTCTTACTAAAACAAGAGAGCGTACCTCTGTCCGCTTTCATTTGAGCAGAAAACACAGCTTACTAATTATTTTTAGTAAACAAGCTCCACCTTTTCTTTCTTATGTAAAATGTTTATTGCTTTTATGTCAGAGGTGTGCCTGATCAAAGCAAATGCACCCCATATGGATGTTGTTAGGAAAACTTTTTATAATTGCAAGAGCCGAGAGAAAGGCGGCATAATTGCAACGACAAGATAATGACACACTAATTGCTACCCAGAATGAGCAGGTTTATTTTAGGCACAGTAAAAGTCATAGCAGCTACCACCTACACAGCCGGTCCGTAGAATGTGGCTATACATTTGCAACAAGCTGCTTTTTCACTCATACAGCAACAACAGGGAGCTATTTTCTGAGAAAGCAAATTCACAAGATAGTCACTGACTTTCCCAGCTTCGGTCATTCTGACCCAACAACAAACGGGGCTGTGCCAGATAGAAAACTAATTAGGATGAAGGTTATCACAGGCTAAAATCAAACATTTTGTTGGTATTGACAGACTGATATCAGTTTAAGCTTTTGTTTTTTGCTTGTATAGGCTGTTACTTAAAATTAGACAAAGATTTAGTAATGAAGGGTCTGAAGAAGGTTAACTAAAACTAAAACTAAATACCAACAGCATAAGTTTGTTAACTTATTACATGAAAAACAAAAATAGGTGTGACTATTTGGCATAATCAGTTTAGAAAAGACAATTACCTTGATCCAACATCCACAAATTAGATTTATGAAGAAGACAAGATGGGAAAAAAGAGGCAAAAAGAGCCACAACAGATACTGTGTATCTCAGAAGCGTAATGAAGGCGGTGTAGTACAGTGGGGGAAATAATGTGCTTATTTATTATCCTTTATTTATTTATCCTTTACACTTTTTTTAAGTGAAAGTCTCATTGAGGTTTAACTCTCATTTCCAAGAGAGACCTGGCCATCATGGCAGCAAAAGTTACAACAAATACAACACATAACAACATAACAAGTAAGAACAAATACAATATTTCATACAAACAAGTGAGCACAGACATGTGAAAAATATGCAATAGCAGATCATTAAGAGCGACATTAAAAACAGTCACACTAAATAAAAGAGTTATTCTCTCACTCCTTTAAAATGGACTTAAATTCCCCCAAGGTAACCATTTCTGAAAATTTCAGTTCCTCCTGTAGATTATTCCAGGAAACAGGAAACAGCCTCTTATTTAAAAGTCTTTATTCCCAATTCTGATTTTCAGGACAACTTATTTGTATGACGTTGTGAGAGCGAAGGCTATATTGGTTGTGGTTTTTACACATGTAAACACACAGATAAGAGGAAACTAGCCCAAGGAGAGAGTTACAGATAAAAACCAACATCTGCTTTCATACAGAGAGGGCCGATTTCCACAGCCAGTAATAAAACGTAAAGCACAATGACAGACAGGATCCAAACTCTTTACATACTGGGCAGGTGCATTCATAAAAAGCAGATCACCATAATCCAATAGAGGTAAAAAAAATAAAATAAAATTAAAAAAAAGTTGCATAAATCAAGTGTTTTCTCACTTGGAGAGAGAAACAAGATTGACTTCTAAAAAAGTAACTTAGTTTTGGTTTCAACTTGGACACAAGCCTTTTAATGTGAGTTTTAAATGACAAATTCTGATCTATAATGACACCTACAATAGATAGAAACACAAATAACAAATTTTTGCCATTTGAGAATAATGTCAATTTGGATTTATCTACATTCAACACCAACTTAAGTTGAGTTAAATGTTACTGAACAACATCAAAGGCAGACTGCAGAAATTCAAGGGGTTTGTGCTACTGAAGGAAATGGAAAATAGATGTATCTTCTGCATAAAGATGTAATGCAGCATTAGATAAATTATCACAAAGCTTATTTATATAGAGAGAAAATATTATTTGATCCCTGCTGAATTTGTAAGTTTGCTCACTTGTAAAGAAATCAACAGTCTCTGATTTTTATGGTAGCTTCATTTCATGGAGAGAGACAGAATTTCAACCTAAAATCCAGAAAAAAAGTTACCTAAAAAGTTATAAATTTAATTTGCACACCTTTGAATGACCAGTATTTGATCCCTAAGCAAAACATGATTTAGTACTTGGTGAAGAAACTCTTCACACATCTTAAGAGAGATTTTGGTCCACTCCTCTGTAAATCCTTTGGGTTTCTTGGCTGGTGCTTGGTAACTCGAAGCTTCAGCTCCCTCCACAGATTTTCTATAGGATTGAGGTCTGAAAACTGACTTGGCCACTCCATGACCTTAATGTGCTACTTCCTTAACTGCTCCTTTGTTCCCTTGGTAGTATATTTTGTGTCATTGTCATGCTGGAAGACCCATCCATGACATGGCCTCCATTCATTGGCCCGTCAATGCAGTTAAGTCATACTGTACCCTCAGCAGAAAAACAGCCCCAAAGCATAAGGTTTCCAGCTCCATGTTTGACTGTTTGGATGACGTTCTTTGGGTCATGCTCAGTATTTCTTGTCAGCGAAAAACATCAGGACAAATAGATACCCATGAGCTTGATTTTGTTTTTATCTGACCTCAGCACTTTCTCCCAAGCCTTCTCTGAATCATTTAGATGTTCACTAGTAAACTTAAGATGGGCCTGTACATGTTTCTTCTGGATCAGGGGGACCTTCCAGGCACTCCAATATTTCAGTCTATTATGCTGTACTGTGTTATTATTGGTTATCTTGGTGACTCTGGCAAGATCTTCCAAGGAGCTCTACAGGGCGATAGATGGTCATTTTATATTTTTTTCCATTTTCAAGTCATTGCACCAGCAGTTGTCACCTTATCACCAAGCTTCTTGCTGATGCTCTTGTTGCCCATTCCAGCCTTGTACAGGTCTATCCCTGACACCCTTTGACAGATTTGTGGTCTTGTCCACGGAGGTGGAGAGGTTGGAATAGCAAAAATTGATTCTGTGCACAGGTGTGGTTTATACATCAGTATAATAAGTTGAGATCAGGCGTATCTGTAATTGATTGAATGACTGTAATCTGTGTCCCCCATGGTCATGACATGTAGAGGTCAAATGCTAAATACGCCAAGTACTAAATCATATTTTGCTTAGGGATCAAATAGTTGTCACTCAATGGCATGCAAATCAATTTGCAACTTTTATGTAATGTGTTTTTTTCTGGATTTTTGGTTGACTATGGTTGATGTCTCTCTCCATTAAAACGCAACCGTCATAAAAATTAAAGACTCTTCATTTCTATGTAAGTGACCACACTTACAAATTCAGCAGGGAATCAATTAATTATTTTCCCCACTGTAAATGTTTGAGTTTGAGTGCTTCCGTGAGCTTAATAATCAAGTTCGAAGGCTCTTAAATAGCAGCAATTTAATAAATCTGCTATTAAATGGGGCTTACTGTAAGATTAACAGGGTAGCTGCATGGTTTATTAAACTGAATTTTCACAACTGGTACATGACTGATTGAGATCAGTACCTAATGCCAACATTTGTTGTTGTTTTTTGTTTATTTTTTAGCCTGAAGCCTATTCAAAAATAATTTCAGATCTTGCACATTTGACTGCAATTATAAAAAGTGTTTCTATGAATAAAGGGGCCATCATACCATCAATGCAATGTGGCTGCTATAATAAGATTACACTCAAAAACAGAGTTGATTCATAACAGGAGATTTATAATTACAGGTTAAAGTCATGCCTGTTTTGATCCCTTGTAATTAAATTATTGTACCTTGTAACTGTTTTGCAAATGCTCTATTGATACAAAGTAATTACAACATTATTTGCCATCTGAAATATAATCCAATAACATAGAAACTAGAGAACTACAAAAAATGACCACTATATATTAGTATCCATGCTTATGAGTCCATTCAATCTGTTATATCGCATATATCAAAACCTGTCTGGCAGGGAATTAAAATTCCGTATTTTATATGATTAAAGAAAGTGTCCAAAAGGCCAAAGTGAAGTTACTATCTGCTGTTTTTTAGATGGTCAGTGCCAGAGCCTGGCATTGTGCAGAGGAAAATCACATTACTACTTTGGACATTCAGGATAGTTAGATAATGCCTTATGCTCCCATAGATCACTGCTGGGGTCACCTGGGAATAAGAGGACGCAGTTAGATGTGAAACTGAGGGATTGTGGGTAGAAAGTGAGGTCAAGCTATTTAAAGATTTTGTTCAGGATCAGTCAACTGCTCACAATTCAGAGGTCATCTGATTGGATAGAGTGCTACATAAAAGCTGAAATAGGCAACATGTTGCTGGCATCGCTTAATAATACATTTGTAATTTCCTTTTAGCAAATTTGTTTGTTTGTTTGTTTTAGGAAAGATAGCAAGCAAGGGGTGACTTTGGCCAGTTACAGGTGTTTTACAGCCATATCTCGTGGGAAATATGAAGCATTATCCAGAGCAAATCCACAATCATAAGTGTGGTGGAGTGAGCGAAAAGGGACAGATGAAGCCAAATCTGAGGACTGACTTATTTTAAATATACTTGCATAGAATAGAATAAGGAATGGTTTGGGGGAATCATCGAATTTCAAAATTTGTCCTTTTTCCCCCTGAGATTTTAACACAGAGAGCTGGATACACTTAAGCCGCTGTTCTGTGGTGCAGCTGCTCAATAATGCAAACACGCCATATGCCTAAGACTACGTAAGATGCTTTATAGCATGACCAGCTCTCAGTAGGTTGGCAATCTTAGCTGGTCTCCATGGATAGTGGTTGCACAGTGTGTGGGAGAAAAAAAAGGAATTTTCAAAGTAACAGTGCTTCTAATGACCATGAATCTATTCAGTTCACTCACTGTCTCCACATCAGTGCTGTACATACATTTATGCATTGTCACCAGTCACTTTTAGGAACATTCAGTTACTATTATTTTGTCAAATACAGCACATTTAAAAACAGTGCTTTCACTTTTGGCCAAGCAATCACAAGTCAAGGTCTCATGATGGAGTTTCTGATAACATCATTTTTTATCAACAGATGGCTTTTGCGCTGTTTTTGTTGTTGTTACATTTAATTGACAATTTCACAATGTTTCTTACTAATTCAACTTCTGGGTCGCAATGTACTATAAAATCCCTCTTCTACTAAAACACATTGTTAAAAACACTTAAAGAAAATTCATCCTAAATGTTTAAGACAATTTTTATCTATGAATGCCACCATTCTTTGTTTGTACAATACACTCTGGTGATGAGGTTAATTGGTAGTACTCCAGAGCTTTTGATACAAAGCAGCTGATTCTAATATTCCAGAGGTACAGAATATGAAAAAAGAGTTACACTAAGTTTTTTGTGGTAGTGTTTTCCTGTCAAGAGTAAAAAAAGGAAATTATATTGGTCTTCACAGCTTTCCTGTCAATAGGAAAAAGAGAGAGGTGTAGGGAAAGGACAAAGGACAAAAGAAATCTTCCAAAAGACTGCAGCTGTGTTATTTACAGATCCATTTGATACATTTAGTCAGCTAAAGAGCTCAAAAATACCACTGCTTATAAGCAATGACCGCATCATAATGTCAGCCTACAGTTTTCTCCCACAAGCAGTGAAAATGCCCCCAGGACATGAGTGAGCACTACATGACACATGGGAAATATTAGACTTCCTCCAAGGTAGTAAGCCATCCTCTATGGCAGCTGCTGCCTCTAAAAGGGAACCATTGGTGATGACCCTTATCACGGAGGAGCCTAACAATCTGCCTGTTCAGTCAGCTCAGTGTTCTTAAACGAAGGCCAATACACGTCGGACGCAGATGTACGGTAGTCAGCAGATGTGAGTGAGCTGGTAATTATGGAGCATGTTTACGAGTGTGAACAAGCAATTGACTGGGATTAAAAAGCAGAGGAGGACTACATTACAGACCTGTATGTTTATGTCTGAAATTAAGCTCTCCCTCCCAGTTAGTAAGCTGTTGCTGTTTGTTATCTGTGTCACAAAAATGGCAGCAGTTTGCCCCATTCTTGCCTTCTGGCCTCTCTCATTGTTTTCTTCTTTTATGTACTTGTAAAAAACATATACACAAAGATCACAGAGCAAACATCTCTTAATCATACACAAAGTAACACATACACATATATATAAATTTATATATGTGTACACCATGAGGAGCATTGTTGATTTGAGCTGCAGTTATGAATTGGGTTTTATTTATTAAGTTATTCTGTTTTGTGTACTTGTCCTCCTCATTCTCTTGGCCATTTTCTAGACTGTAGCTCCCTTCCAAGAATCTGCTTTTTAATAGTCTCAATCCAAATAGATGCTTTCAGTCAGCTCTTGGCCACATGTGAGCTCTTTCATGCAGGAATGCTGAAACACACTTTGTTGTTTGAGCATGCGACTCATTTTTACATTTCACTATGCAAACTTTGCTTGCCTTGAGCTAAAAGGCAAACTGTGACACTAAGTGTCAGATTGTCTTTAAAATCTTATGACTTCCTGTCTGATTTTTCAATTAATCAGTTTACTGGCAACACTGATATCCAGACACAGACAAATGCACCATACCCACAGTTCACACAATTACGTTATACATTACACATCTTATAATAATAACTGATGCAACTGGTGCAACAATTTTCACATAATTTCATCTGTAATGGTCCACTTGATTCCTTTTTTATCGTTGCTTTGTTTAGTGTTCTATGTTTGCTGTCCTGGCTGTTGGCTTTGTTTCACAGGACACTCACAACACCCAGGGGGTTACTTCAGTTTTTATCTGTGATTGTAAACTCACACTTTAAAGTTAAAGCTCTTAGGCACACCGTGGTCATCTTGTGTATCCGAGCTTTTGTGCAAGCGCTGTCCTACCAGCAGCTTTCTGACTGCTGCTCTCATTTACATGCCCTAGACACACAGAAGCTTCTGAGCTGAGTGGATAATAATGCAGAGGATTATAACACCACTGACAGGTGTCTGGCGTCGCATGCTGTTGTCCCAGATAGATGTGACTAAAACAAAAGACATAAATTTAAAAGTAAAAAACAAAAAACAAAAGCAATGAAATGGACAGCTAATTAGTGGTGCGCCTCAACGGAATTAACACCACAATGGACCGCAAAAAATTGCATAGAAACAGCTTGTTTTTAGCTGCATCTTCTTTTGTTAGAGGATCACAAAGTGCATGTTTTTGTTGGGAAACAGAAAACACAGTCTGAATGGTGGGTTTTTAAAAGCAGAAAACAGTTCCCCTGTTTAAGTAATTGCAAAGAAAAGTGATATTGATCAGCAGCACAGGTAAACCTTTGCAGATGTTGAAAGGAAAATTTGTGGTCAGAGAGAGAAAGCCCATTTATTGTAATTCTGACAGTGTTATTTGTGTTGTAAAATAATATACCAATCATAGTGATCATTTAAGTTAGTTTCTGACAAACAACTAACAGCAACAAGTAGGATCTAAAAATTGACATGGACAACAATCTGTTTTTTAATTACTTTTTCCTCAAAAACGAAGGACAAATAATTGATATACAGCATAAATAAACAATTTAATTGAATACCTTGTACTGCATGTTAAAAAAGTAGTCTGATATCTATAAAGTCTGTGGCACTTCCCTACCTCCGAGCATATGCTATGTATGAAACCTGTTTAACCTTCTTAATGCAGCTTGTACTCAACTGTATCAATATGTAGCCCAGAGACTTTCAGGGGCTCCATTTTATTTCTAATGCACTTTTATTTTTGGGGGAGAGGTCAAGTGGGGGAAGAAGAAGAAAGATGAGCCACAAGCGAGAGGATAGTGGCTAGCTAACTAAGCTATCTGAGTTAGGTCCAATGGCGGATTCCACAAATTACGGCAAGGGCTGCACAGGACTTTAGACTTCAGAACGGTGAGGCTGGAGACTCGTCGTGTTAGATCTTCAGCTCCGTGGGGGTATGCTTGCTACTCTTCTTACTGTGCGGCGGCGCAGATAAGGAATTCGACTTGAATTCCCTCCAGAGACAGAGGCACTTTTCTTTTTCAGACCACAAGCAGCGATTCGGGCCTGCAACAATCGGACTTGGTGATTCGGGGTTAGTGTATGAGCATGTATGAGCGGGGCCCATTAAGGTAAAATAGTAAATCAAATCAAAAGTTACTTTGGGACTTTTTCTAGTGAGTTTTGATGCTGCAAGTGACTGTTTGATTTCTTTCTCTTTTTTTGATTCATCAGTCAGTAAACAACTTTAGTTCAACTTGAAGATCTTGCTGTATTTTAATGTTTCCTATTTCCAGATAAGTATATAGTAAGTAGTTATTTGTGTGACTAGAGTGGGAAAAAGGGAAACACTGAATCCACGAGTGAAGTGTGAAACTACAAAGAACTTTCTGAAAACAAAGGGATCCCAGAAATTAAATATATATGTATAAACAGGAACTAATAACAAACTTAATAGGTAAAATATAAAGTAAAACAAACTCAGAATGTGCCTGGTAATTTCAGAAGGTTGAAGCCTACATATATACTACATATGTTACATATATGAGGTGGCCTTAATTATAATCACTAAGCTGTAGTTTGTGATAATCACGAAGCGGTTTGCTTCACACTGTCTAAGTTTTCTGTTAAAACCTCCATTGTTGTTTCAGTTAATCCAAAATGCTGCAGCAAGAGTCCTGACAGGGACTAGAAAGAGAGAGCATATTTCTTCTGTTTTAGCTTCCCTTCATTGGCTTCCTATTAAATCCAGAATTGAATTCAAAATCCTGCTCCTCACATACAAGGTCTTAAATAATCATCTTATGTTAATGACCTTGTAGTACCATATCACCCTATTAGAGCACTTCGCTCTCGCACTGCAGGCTTACTTGCTGTTCCTAGAGTATTTAAAAGTAGAATGGGAGGCAG
>VVHJ01011403.1:0-15562 GCA_015107715.1 Tylochromis polylepis
ATGCTGTAGGTCCGCAGGTACAACGTAGCTCTATTAATCGGCGCTCAATTACTCTGTTGCTTTCTCAAAGGACCCGGATGTAAGACCCCAAAAACTGAATTTAAGAACTGAAATTGAATTGTAGAACTGAAACTGAATGGTGAGAAGTGAAACTGAAAGCATTCACGCGCTGAATTTAAAAAAGGATTGAATACAATTTCAAAGCAAATCAATTCATTTTCAAAATATAAAATTCAGTTTCAATTTAGTGACGATCATTTTCAAACCAATACATTGGATTTCAAATTAGGCTAATTCAAATTCAGTTTTAGAAGCTTTCATTCAAGTTTAGCAATTCAGTTTCAATCCGAGCAATTCAGATTCAAATATAACTTATTCAAATTCAGTTTCTGATGGCACAAAGTTCTGCCCATACCACATCTATTGACAATTTTAGAATCACCAGTTAATGCAAGCACAGGGAGAACACACAAGCTCCACACAGAGGGCCCAGCAAGGAAGTCTGAACTAAGAACTTTCTTCGCAGGAAGCTGATTCTGTTCATGTGGATGTAGCGTTTTCAGTGGGAAAAATGTTTCACTGCTCATCCATGTGACTCGTTCAGTTTCAGCTAGCTGAAGGTTTCCCATCCTTTTAAAAGGTACAGTTGCATAGTTAGCACCATGCCTAATAAAGAGGCCTGAGATCAGTTTCATGAGTTTTAATATGCAAGTTGTGTCTGACCACTGATCAGTGGCCATGAGTACTATTCATAGAAAAGGGGGAATGGGACAGCATTGTAAAATTGTGTATGTACTGTGTCTACTCTTAGGCCCCACGTAGGTTTAGAGAAGGTCATTTCCTTTTTACATAAATGGCCTCCTTCACTACCCACTCAAACTAGTGTCCCTCTCTGTCCAGGATGTGTACCTCCTCATCATTTAAAGAGTTGCCACTGGCCTGTGTAAATAAACTGCAGTGTCCTGGCTTGACAAGGTAGCATTTCTGTGTCGTGCCATCTGCTTAGCTTATGATTGTTTGCTTTACGTTATGTGTAATTCACTGCAGTCCTCTTGGCAGTCAACCATGTACATTTTATTGCTCTTTTTATGCTGGGAGACCCAATCCTTGGGATGGACCAGTTTTTGGCATTTACGCAACTGTACTGTTTATAAGACTGGGGAAGCCTGGAGTCACCTGAGTCACATAATAACTTATTTTATTCATAATAAAATAAAGTATTAAACTTTATAGTTTCCTACAAACTGCAGGTTACGTTACAGGATCTTCTCTCACTTAACCAACTCTTGAAATAAAGTGCTCTGCTACTAGGAAAGAGTTACAAATGAAATGAGATGATTTTTTTTTACCTTACTAAACAAAAGCAAGTGTAATGGATTTATGTTACAGTCCGTACAGGGTGTATCCCATCTCCCACCCACTGCCAATGCTATATGCTATAGCTCCTCAACAACCATGGCATAGTTTTTGGCATTTTATTGCTGGCTTTGACTTTATGGCCCAGAGGTTATTACTTGACTAAATATGTGTATATATGACCAAATATGAAGTACGATGAAAAAAAAAATCTGCTTTTTGATGGTTTTGATATATTGGAATGCTACTTAACCCAGGGTGTTTTTTGCTTGGTTGGTTGGTTGGGGGGGGTTGTTTGTTTGTTTTTAAGTAAGTTTACCACCATAATGCTCAAGTAAGTTGAGCTTTATGGTGGTGAAAAAATCAGCAATCTCCTAAGTTGTCACATGTTCATCCTTTTGTTGAAACATTTCACACCAGGAGTGCAAATGTCAACCTCAAGGTGGCACTAGAGGGAAAAGTCAGGTGATCACTCAGTCATATAGATATATTGTCTGAGTCCTTTCTAATGTCTGTAAGAAATTTACTTGTATTACATGTGGTAAGTGTTACAACAGTTGGACCTGCGGGTAGAAATAGCGGCGAGGTCATTAAAACTAGTCCTCTGGGCACCATGGGTATCTGTTCCACACTTAATGGCAGCCCATCAGGCCCACCACTTTGAACTTTCTGACAGGAAAGCATTGCCCCCAATGCCGCCAGCATGGCTGAAAACAGCTGCATCTAATGTGCGTTCCACATTTTTCCAGATGTTCATATGTTCCTGCACATTCAGGGAAGCAGACAGCATAGGGCAGCAATGTGTGAGGCTGCGTCAGAGGCAAGTTGGTCACTCATTCATCACTCCACCGATTGCTGCCTGCTACAATCTATGCACAGTACAAGGCAAAGCTATCCACAGAGCCATCTGAATCGCTTGCTGCAGTTGGATTTAGATCCCACGCTCAACAATATTACACAAAAGTGTCCTGCATATTGCTTAGACATTCGTTTTGACACAATTAATCATTAAAGTGCTTAAATAGTTTACACACCCCCGACCCCCAGCTGCAATTCAAGTTCAACCAGAAAGGATTTGCATTTTGGTCGGTGCAGGCTGACATGATGTAGAGCTGTGGACGGAAACAGCTTCACATGGCGCCGATTTCCTCAGGCTTCAGCACAGACAGATCAGTGATCTGAGAGAGAGGGCCAAACAAAATCGCAGCTAAAGCAAAGGAAGATAGAAGGAGAAAGATAGAAGGAGATAATGAGAAAAGTTGGAGAAGGCCTGTAGATACGGGGGGGATGAAACAGAAAGAGGAGAAGGAAGCATAGATAAGAGTACAGGGGAACAAAGGCGTGATGAAAAAAACAAACAAAATGGAGCAGGAAATAGAAGGGGGTCTCCAATGGGCAAAACAGATAGAAATAAATGGCTTGCTTATTTAGAACTGTTCCAAGACACCATCACTGCTTTGCTTTAACCATATCACTTTCATTAGAAATGTTTTCATTCCACTTTAGAAGACTGCAAACACGCTGACAAGACTACAAATCCGGATCTATAAATATGAAGTATATTCACTAAAGCTCTTGTCAATAATGGATATTTTTACTCCATAGAAACTTCACCTTGGATGCTTTGGGTAGATATCAGACATGACTGGTTAGTTAATGTCTCATTTATCACTTAAAGTACACCTAAAGAAGCTCAAGTGTAAGCCTTAGTAAATATTAAAATGGTAACATAAATATTCACCGCTCGCACAGTTGTTAGGAAAGCGAAGTTTAGTTTTGTAGTAAACTGCAACTGGATTTTTTCACAGCCTTACCTTTGGAGGCAGCCTCAAGTGGCCATATAAGGAACTGCCAGGTCAGGAAGGTACTGCGGAAACTTGCTATATGTGGCACATCAATAGAAGTCCCTGCTGACAGAGCAGAAAAAAAGTGTTCAAATGTCATGCAAAAGGTTGGAAACAGTAAGACACAAGATAAACGAGCACAAAGAAGTAGACTCAATACTGAAGTGGGCTGAGTAATAAAACTGGAGAGCAATTTAGAGCCTGCCAAGGAAAGTCCTTGGACAATAAAGCACACAAACGTACCTTGCAGGTTGGAAAAATGAAATGCTGAAGTCCTTTAAACCTGCATTTTATCTGATGGCCGCCAGATGTCTACAGTCATTTTGCAACTTGATGGTAAAATGGCTTTCTGTTCAGGCCTCTGTAAGCCCCTGCCCATTGAGTTTATGGGCTCAGTCACGCATTTTGGGTCATACTCAATGAAAAATAACGTGTATTTTGAAAATCCTGGACATATTACATTTCAAGATGATTATCTGTAAAAGATTATCCTTGTGATGATTCCTCATGGTTGATAAGTATCTCATTGGGTTTGTTGTTACAAACATTTTTGTGGCGGTTCCCCCACAATGTAATTAGGCAATTTTTTTGTCTTCCTCACTCACAGGAAAAACTTGCTAACACGCTACCAGTGACAGCTACGTGCTAATGATGCATTGCTGTGAGTGTGCAAGCAACTATTTGCCTGCACTGCGGTGCATGTGTTGTGCACACAATAAACAGACGGGCCCATAAATGCAGACACTGAGCCGAGGTTTGCGCCCGCCCCCTCACATTTTTTTTTTTTTTTTTACATATTTGTCACACTTATATGTTGCTCTTCTTTGCAGAATTGTTGGAATTCAGCCACATTTTAAGTTTTTCAGTATGAATGACCTGTTTAAGGACACGCCAAAGCATCTCAAGTCCAGAGTCTGACTAGTCCGCTCCAAAATCTTCATTTTTTTAGCCATCCAGAGGTGAACTTGTTGGTGGATTTCTGATCAGTGTCTTGTTGCATAACCTAAGTGTGACATTCCTGGTTTGATCGGTTATGATAAGTCATCTAGTTTCTGAAGCAGCCACAGACCATCACACTACCATCACCATGTTTGACTGATGGTATGACATCCTTTTTCTTAAACACTATGTTACTTTTATGCCAGATGCAACGAATGCCCTCATGCAAACCTTGACTCACTGAAAACTGACCTTATCTGAGACAAGCGAGGCCTGCAGTTCTGTAGATGTTGTTCTGTGTTCTTTTGTGACCTCCTGGATGAGTTGTCGATGAACTCTTGGAGTAATTTTGGTAGGCAAGTCAATCCTGTCTAACCATTGTTCCAAGTTTTCTCCAATAGGAAAACTCCTCTCAAGACTTCAGAAACTAGTGGAGGACGTCACAGTTGATATGTTCTTCTTTTGTACTGTTTATGGAAAAGACTGTGTGGCGGGGCGTGGCTTGCGGTGCCGTGCGGTGGAGAAGGCTTCACCTGCACGGCATCAGCAATCACGCCTCGCCAGCTATAAAACGGGTCCGGTGCAGCCTGAGGTTGTTGTTGGTGGTGTTATGTACAGCCGGTGTCTGTATCAGCAACCGTGTGTAAAGTGTGTCGTGTTTATGAATAAAAGTATGTGGAACAACATGCCTGTGTCTTGGGGTCTGCCTTGGGTGCACTACAGACTGTAACCAGAGAAACCAACTTTAGGTACCTGTACAAATCAGATGGCTGAACAGGTGATTTTTGAGGTAGGACAGCTCCCTTGAGACAGCTACTGGACAGTTAGAGAATAACATAAATGGAAATGACAGAAGTAAAACAGAAGCTGAAGTCAGGAACAAGGATTTTGACTTACACATTTTTCTGTGCACTCCTGACTGCTGTTTTGATGTTGTTAGATTTGAAGAGGCTGTTTTTGCTGTAGGATATTGACACTCAAAAAAACCTCCAGTGGTTTTATTTCTAAACAAACTTTGGACAGTTTCATTTTTCAAGAAAGGCCACATTTTATGACTGAATAGGCAACAAAAGACGTTAAAGAGAGACATGTGTAGTCAACATTTCCTGGCAAAAAAATAAAGCAGTCCCTTGAATGCTAGGATCTGTTTGGATATGGTTGAAATGGTTTTCACTGTTTTGTCTGCAAGTCTCATGAGGCAGCACCTCCTCCATTTCTCAAACTGCCAAAAGAGCATAAAATCATTCTGGAGAGACATTGACAGGTTAGAGCTGTGTTTGTGAGTCGACAGCCTGCCGCAAGCATTTTGTATGAGGTAAATAATTGGGCTTCCACTCTGGGAATTTGAATGTCATTATATCTTTTGAATTCTTGTAAATGTGTATGTGTCTGTTTAAAAGCATGCCTTTTTTTACTCTTGTTACTCTTTGGCAATCTGTGTCTATGTGTGTGCATTTGTGCTTTTGGGCTGTGTATATCCACCCGTCATCTTAAAATACAGCCAACGCTTGCACATATAATCTCCTCCCTGTCGTGAACATGATGGCACTTTTACTTCTTTGTTCACCCATCACTTACTTTTCCTTACACAGACTCGTGTGTATGGGTTGGCATACTTTTGTATAATGTGAGAATGTGCAGCCTTGTTTGTGCATCATTTTGAGTCCGTGTCCTTGTTTAAAAGACTTTCCATGCTTTTGTGCTGGTTTCTGTACATGCACTTTCGATTTTTCATTTGCCCAATTCCTATGCGTTTGCGTGTGTCTTGACTCCTACAGTACAACTTGCCCCGTGCGCTTTGTCTATTTTGTGTCAAATAGATGTGGTGATTGGTGTCTTTCATGTAGCTGTTTTTTTTCCTCCTTCTTCCCCCATCATTACATTCAACTATGGTGACAAATTCATCACATTCTTTCAAGCCGTGTGTTGACGTGTTTGGCGCTGGCAAAAAATGCTTTCTTACACTTTTGCCGAGAAGGGTTCTGTTATGACAATTCTGACAGTCTGACTGAGCATGTGAGTGGTTTGCCAACTATTTGTCTGCCATTTGATTGGGCGAGTGACTGACTTGTGGACAGCTGAATCACTGGCTAGTTTTCAGACTTGGTGACTGACTGATTGACTCTGTTTCTTGACAGGATGATTGACTGGACGCAATCTGACTGCGTGTCTGTGGAAGTGTTTGAGTAGTAGAGACTTGTTACAAAGAGTTCTACTTTTCTGGCCAGCTGGAACTGTGACCCAACTGGTCTGGAGATTATTACTGCCTGTAGCTGTCCTTTGCACTTGATTTGGATGCATAAAGCTCATAAAGCACAAAACTAAAGGGTAGATACTGCACACTTTCATATATCACTTGTATATTCCTAATTGCTTTCCAAAATTTACACTCCAATGGCTGTATCAGGGCAACTTGGGGTTAGCGTCTTCGCCACGGATGCTTCGTGATGTAGACTGGAGGAGTCAGGGATCAGGCCACGAAGCTTCTAATTGGCAGGCAATAGGTCTACCACCTGAGCCACAGGCTTCTGTCAACAAAACTTAACTGTATTGCTGTTCATGTGGGTAACAAAGTTATGATCCTAGCTGATGGCTCAGCTTTTTATACACCGAATTATAAAATCTCATACAGGGCATGGTATTTAAGCTCTTTTAGCCTGCCCTCAGTTGATGAATATCTGTAAGCTTCTTTGCAACCCATCTCCTGCCCAGCTTCTTCTTCCATAACATATATAAATGAATCAGTGTCATGTCTGGTGTCCTTGAAGCCTGCTCTCTTTTGTAGATAATAGAGGGACAGTTCTGTATAACATTCACATTTCACTAGGCCAAGTGGTGGCCTTTTTCTGGTGGGATCTAGCCACATCAAATCTCTGCGAAGAGGACAGTAAAAACCAGAAACATGCCGACTTGTCAACCAAACATATATTTTCTTTTCTTTTTTCATAGTAACATCTATACTGACTGATGAGCTACACAAACAGCATAAAACAAAATAATATTTCAGCCAAAGAGAGAAAGAATTCACCTTCATCATCTCTTCACAACTGTACAATCAAAGTCAAAGTGCTATGATCCCTGTGTCCCGTCCCTTTATCCTTCCTTCCCTTTCTATCCTCATGTGCTTTCATTCCCTTTAGCTTGTTTATATTTTTTCTACATTCTCTTTTTTAGCCAGTTCAATCTTTTATTCATAGATCAGTCACTCCCATTGTCTATTTTTGTCTTTCCTACTTTCTCCAGTTATCAGACTTATTTTTCAGCAGAATTCTGTATGCTGTCTTTTCTCATATGCAGACTGTTGCTTTTAATGGAGGAGTAGGAGAGGCAGAGAAGGTCACTGTCGAGATAAGTGGAGCTTGTATCAGTCTGGCATCTTATTCCCTTCAGATTGGTTTCCTCCTGCCCTCTATTCACACCAATACATAATTCATCTCTACCTCTATCCCTCTATCTTTAATTGTTGTTTTTTTGTGTAGTGCATTCACTTTCTTTCACTAACTACCTTCAAACACATCTTAGGAGTACACACTGGATAGGTTGCCAGTTCATAATTTTTCTTAATTACCATTTATTCAACTGTCGATGACAGTGATATAATAATTTCTGATCATTTTTGATAAGATAAATCTTCCACTCATGCCACCCATAGGTACAAATTTCAATTTGTTTAATATTTTAAGCAAAATACCTTTAGAAAATCATGATATTTGCATAATCCTCAGTTGTAGTTTCTACTTTTGTAGTTTCTAGCAGTAAGTGTTAGAATTTAAATTACGGACTTGTCTGTAACCCTGTCCAGCTACTCTCTTATGCTGTAGTGTAACTGGGAAAAGTGCAATGACGAACATTCACATTCAAAGAAAAAGTTGCACCTTAGTGCTTAAGCCAACATGTTTTACAGGTTTTACTGAAGTTTTGCTAGTAGCTGGAAAGTAATTGCAGACAAACATGAAAAACTGTGGCAATCTGCTAGAAACCAAAACAATCACTAGGAGGTTTTAGGTGCAGCACCTTCTTTGCAACCAAGTTCATCAGCTGATTATGGCGCACCAGTTTCAAGCCTGAAGAAAGCATGTTGACGTCTTCTGATGGCTGCTTCCAGAAGGATAAGTCAATGCGCAAGTAGTAGCACAGAGAATCAGTTCACTAAAATACCACTTAATCAAATTATCATCAAAAGAATTAAAATGAAAAAAGAAAGCTTTAACAGGTTTCACATTCTTAACAATTTTAACCATGAGCTTCACATCATGCTGTAAAACCATTTTAACCTGTAATTCTTTTTAACAAACCCCTGTTGTTTGTGTTTGGTTGTTTTTAATGAAAAATAATCATTTATGGAAATGTGTTATTGGGCTACAGCACTAGCCAAATGAATGAGACCTAAAAAACTGAAACTGCATAGCCAGGCTGGTGACCTCAGTAAGAAGTGACCCAGATTCAACTTTTTAAATAATATGTGTACACCCGCCAAACCCGTCACTACCAATAAACAGAGGGTGTAAGTATGGAAATAGCCCATTTCAGACACAAGATTGAGCTTGTTTTTTTTCTGTTTGTGGTCTGTTTTCAGATTTAGTCTCTGTTGCAACACCCTCATAACTCTCAAACACTTTTAGTAAGCTAATTTTGAGCTGTACTCAGTTTATTGCAACCCTAATGTTGGCCATACAAAAAAAGAGGCAGAGGCACTTTCTCTTTGGCAGAAGCTGCAGTTGTGCAGTACACACACATTACACAAACTACATCTCGACATATTTCACCTCCTGAATTGCTTCTAACAAATGAGGGTAAATAAGGCTGTTTAGGTCTAAGTGTGGTACTTCGTCATTTTTCCTTCACAATAATTATTAGCCTCCATTTCTTTTTTTAACTCATTCACAATCAGCGCAGAATGCCTGGCTGGCTGAATTATGCATGTTTGTTTGTTGGTTTCATTATAGAAGCAGATGCCTCGAACAGAATAATAGGGGATTTTTTTTGTGTGTTATTATGTTTTCTCACTCTCTCTCTTGCTCTTGTGCACTCTGCTTGGAGAGACGATGGGTCCTTCGGGCCTTTCGGTTCAGTATGAATGAAATCTTTAGACACTGATGCATATGTTGATTACAGATCTCAAATCTAAGAAGTACTGAAGTAGTCAGGGATTGGTTTGTTGTTGTGTTCGCAATATGAACCCAGCCCTTTTTCTATATCCCTGCTCACTGTTGCTCAGTCATAAAATCTATTAGTTTTCAGGCATAAGGTTATTTAATCCAGACTTTATTATACACACTGTAGTTCTAATTTCTCTACACTAACATGCAATTTTCCAGTGTTATATAGGCGGGAAAAAAATGGATGAAGCACAATTACTGTACATCATACACATCTGAAGCCAACACACCATTTAATGTCACATAAGGGCTTTGTAGAATCAAACTACTATCATACACATAAATAATACATATCTCTGTATTCAGCAGCAGAAATGAACACCAGAACAGCCATATTAGTCTTTTTTAGTGAGCAGCATTGGCAGTTGTAAACTACTATGCTCCAAAAAGGTAATCTATATGATAGTTTACAATCCCCGTGGGCTATTTTGCACTCACTTTCCTCAAACTGATGCAGTAAGCCTTTGGTGACCTTTTAAACCCCACTCTTACTCCAAACAACTGTGTTTTTTCCAACCTGGGGATATTTGTACACTGCAGTACAAATAAATAGCCCCTACTCAGAATGTATAGAATGACTCCACAATCCAAGTCGATCAAAATATCCTGCTCTAACATGTTTGCTTCTATTATCTCAGTTTGAGCTGTGGTAAGTTCCACCTCATTCTCTAAGTTGCCTCGAGCTTTAAAAGACTTTCTTCTTTTTGAGTCTTCTTGATCTGCATCATCATTCCCCTGAAGCCATGCCAATGCCCCAAAATCTGCGAATTTTACATCATGCATAAATTTGTAAACATTTTAAAGTTTGCTCTAGTAGATAATAATTTGCTTTAGGCAGCAGCACTGCAGATACCTGACTGAAGTCAAATATCTGATTTTGAAAGGTATCTAAAATAGGTTTGAAGTTGAACATAAGAACAAATGATACTCTTAACTTGAAACCCTTAAGGGATGTGATACTAAAGAAGAATCCGACATTTGCTTTGTTCCAATTCTCAACATGACTGCAATCTGTTAGTCTGTAGAACAGAATGATGCATATATTCAATTTAACTCAACATTTGGCTCAAGGCACTTCATACTGTAAGGCAAAAACCATACAGTATTCAGGAGAAAACCCCAAGAATCAAGCAACTCCCTTTGAGCAAGCACTTTGCAACAATGGGAAGGAAAAACGCCCTTTTAACAGGAAGAAACATCCAGCAGAGCCAGGCTCAGGCAGGCATAACTAGCAGCATAATTAAGGGATGGTTCAGTGTCACCTGGTCTAGCCTTAACTAAAATAAATGTGGTGTAAACCAGTGAACCACGGTGAGAGCCATTATCCACAAATGGAGAAAACTGGGAGTAGTGGTGAACCTTCCCAGAATCAGCCAGTCCACCAGAATGACTTTAAGAGTGCATCGATGACTCATCCAGAAGGCCATTAAAAGAAGCTAGAAGAACATCTAAAGAACCGCAGGCCTCAGTTATCTAAGTTCAGGTCAGTGTTCATGATTTGAGGCCTACATGCTCAAACACCATGTAGTGTGGCTCAATTAAAACAAGAAGAGTGAGCCCAAATTCCTCCACAGCGATGTGAAAAACTCATTGCTAGTTATCATGAATGCTTGATTGCAGTTTTTGCTGCAAAGGGTGGCACAGCCAATTATTGTGTTTAGGGGGGAAATTATTTTTACACACAGGCCCAGGTCGATTTGGATAGTTTTGTTTTCCCTTAATAAATGAAATAATCATTTAAAAACTGCATTTTGTTTTTACCCAGGTTATCTTTGTTTGATGTATGCTCGTATGTTTGATGATGTTAAACATTTAAATGTGAAAAATACGCAAAGAAATCTTAGAAATCAGCAAGGGGACAAATACTTTTCATGGGACTGTATTGATCAACTGGTCACATCCTCCTCATAGACAGACGTTTCTGTTCCCATACTTACTGAATATCATTGTAGTACCTGAAATGATAGAGATGAAAGTAAAATTTATAGATTTTGAAAGTGGAGGATGATAGATCATTGACAGTTAGGTTGTTGTCCATGAGGAGAAGCAGTGAACAAGTGGAGATCTGTGGTGGAAATGAGCTTCCTCAGTTCAGCCATTCAGGAGGGGCTCTGAGTAGAGCCGCTGCTCCTCCACATCGAAAGGAGCCAGTTGAGGTGGTTCGGGCATCTGACAAAGATGCCTGCTGGGCACCTCCTGGGTGAGTCCCACCGGGAGGAGGCCCAGGGGTAGACCCAGGACACGCTGGAGAGATTATATCTCTCGGCTGGCCTGGGAATGCCTCGGTGTTCCCCCGAACAAGCTGGAGGAGGTGGCTGGGGAGAGGGAGGTCTGGGCTTCTCTGCTTAGGCTGCTGCCCCCGCAACCTGGCCCCGGATAAGTGGAAGAGGAAGGAAGGAAGGAAGGAAGGAAGGAAGGAAGGAAGGAAGGAAGGAAGGATGTATGGATGGATGGATTTTTATATTTAATCATTAACACACAGGGTCATAAAGTACTGTCCAAGACTCTTGAGTCAGACCTCACTTCTTTATATTTTGATAGGAAAATAGGAACTAGCAGTAATTTGTTTAATAGTACAAATGCATACTATTTAAGGCAAACAAAAGCATAGTTGACACAATTCTAAAAAACTTGAATTTTTCTTTACTTTTTTTCTTTTTTTTGCCTGTCCCGTTCGGTACTTTAGCAATTAGAATTATTGTCTGAAAGATGCCCAACAGGTTTATTTTTCCAAGTGGATCATTATGGCTTTGCCATATTGGTCCACTTGATTGATCTTTATTATTTTATTTTATTTTATTTTATTTTATTTTAAGTTATTACAAACTGAACAGACATGACTGGGGGATAGGAAAGGGAGAGAGCAAGAAAGGGAGGGAAAGAAAAACAGAGGGGAAGAGGGACAGTGAGAAAAGACACTAAAAAATCTGATGGATCACCTGTTGGAAAAAAAAGAAAACAAGCAAAAAGAGAATAACACAATAGGGAGACCACAGCAACATCCTAGATAAGTATAAATAACAGTAAATAATAAATATTGAATGTTACTGAGCAGCACGCAAGACCGACAGCGCACAATATGCTTTGAGGCAGCAGCCAAGGAAGATATCTAGTGTGTGTCTGTGAGCACCCGTGTGTACACCTGTGTGCGTGAGTGTGCTTGTATTCAGAAGGTTTCTCCATGTAACTGTCTGCTAGAGGATGTGGGGAGCCATAGCTCTGCCCCCCAGGGCATGAAGCAGGCATGGAGGAGATCCAGGCCCCAGACATCCAGAGGCCCCCCAGAGAGCCTTTTTTAATAGATTAAACTAAAGAAACGACAGGCTGCTTGTAACAAATTGCTTACAGACTTGCTGCTAAATTGGTTCTTTGCTAAATTGTCTTTTATGGGTACACACAAACTGATTTGTTCCTTCAATCAGCTACTTTCATATGGTTGAATGACTCATATGTGGACTGAGTGAAAAAGCAGCCAATGTTAAAAAAAAAAAAAAGACTTTCAGAAGCCCAGAGAACTACTGATCAAGACCACTGTAAAATGATAAGAAAGTCTGGCTCCTTGGAAGAGAAATATAAAGAAATGAAAATGACTCGACTTATCACAGCACTGTAGTTTTAATAATTTCTCACACAGTATATTTTTTTTTTTGCTTTTTTTTTGCGTTACTTTTAAAAAGGACAAAAAAAAACCTGACTCAACAAAAGCATTTGCTGCTAACTGTTACACATTGAAAACCTTTTAATGGCTTTAATTCATTAAAGCTTAAGTTTGGGCATTATATAACTATCACTTAAAGCCAATTTAAACACAAAGAGTGGCAGAACTGCAGAATCAGCTTTTTAAGGCTGTCAGCAAGTGGACACTGTGCCCAGCGGGACCTGGACAGAGTCAGCTTCTCTATCCCAGAGTCTTCCTTCATGTTTGGGTCACGGAGTTCTCCTCCTTCTCCTCCTAGTTCGAGGCCATAGGACTCTCTGGTGGTCTGTAATGAGCTGTAGAGTCAGCACCTAGTACACACACTGACACACAGACATGTGCATACACAATGACGTGCCCATGTCTTGGCACAGAGAACAAACACATACAGACACATATAGAGATGGTTACCAGCAACTCAGCATGTTGGTGTGCTGTAAACACATGTGTGTGATAAAGAACAGCCTTTTGGAAGTAAGATTAATAAAGCACCAAACGAGGCTACACTGAGCCACTGTCTCCTCTCGGTCTTTTTCTGCTTTCCTTTCTCTTTTTTCTTATTCTTTCTTTTATTTTTATTTTTTTGGTCTCCACGTATTGACATCTTCTCTGCTTTCTGTTATCCAGAAATTCTTTACATTTAATGCATGCCATGTTGCTCTATTATAGTGCACACTGGATATTTTGGTTTTTACTTTTTACTGCCACACAATAATAAGAGATTCTTAAGGACCACAGATATTGCTGTGATGGAATAGCCTTGCAGCTTAGGAGAAAACCCCTCAAATAAAACTGAAGGATGTCTCAATGTTAAGATTTCGTGCAGAATGCCTTTCCAATAGATGTAGGCAAAATTGTGACCACAGACTTTTTGTGGCTGTAATATTCAAATAAATAAAAATATGAATAAAGTACCAAGGTATATCCAGATGCAAAGTCCTGAAGAACAGCAATGATTTCATAACACTGGGATTAATCAGCTGCAGTGATGGTCCTGCTACAAAATCAGCAGAGCAGAATCAGATATCAGATACATCCTGTTGCAGTTTAGAAAGAGTTTATTATGCAAAAGCATCTATATAGTATTAGGCTTCTTGTTTTTTTAACACATGCACACTGAGACCCCCAACTGTTACCCTATCAAAATTAATTTTTAATTTGCACAGCTAGCTGGCTTGATAACTAACTATATGGAAACAGTAGATAAGTAGGACAAGATGGATATACAGTACAAGTGGATAAGTCTCCCTCTTTTCCACCATGCACAGTACAGTGTCTAAGAATGAGTGCGGTGCTTATTAGCAGATCCCCTAAGGCCAAGCAATATTACGTTTCTTTCCACCAAGCCGAATACTGGTAATGATGAAACTATAGGGAACACGCACACACACACAGAGACACACACACACACATACAGTCATTAGAGTGAAGTGATGAAAATGAACACACAGAAAGAAGCCAGATTTGAAATACACATACACACAGACACTTGTATTCAATAGCCTGTAAACAGCTGTGGCAAATGTGGAACTTATTTCACTTAATACACCATAACATCATGGAACACCTCACTGCAGTCAGGACTGCACTTTGTGTCCCCAGCAAGGAAGAACCGTAAAAGAGGTTGTTGGCATGACGTGACAGTTTCCCCATCTTGCAAGAAAATGGATTTAGTTAATTCAAAATTTCTTTGATTTACATGGACCTTTTGTTATGAAACTTACTTTGACTTGACTTCTTTTATTTAAATGTACCAGCACGTACCTAAAATTATTTTATGGTGTGGCTGCCTCAGCCATGGTTCAATAAATGTTCACTTTTATAAATAAATTACAAAATAATAGGCAAGAAATTCTGCTAAATAACCCTGAAATAATTGTGTAAGTGTGTATTAAAGCAAATGGTGATCATTTTTTATATGTATATTTCTAAAAGTGTAGGAATTTGATACAGTTTCTCACTGAAATCCATCATTTCCAAGGAGAATTATATTTAACTGAAGGGTACCTTTCAGCTTCATGTACCATGTGAATCCATCGTTTTTCTCTCTGAATTGTTCAAATAATGAACAATGTTTTTAAACCAACTGTGGCGGGGTGTGGTCCCTGGCGCGGCTGCAAGGGAGGCGTATGGCAGTGAGCTCGCGGGGCGGGGCTCAGCAGGTGCTGGCTGTCAGGGGCTGATGAACTGGACTTATCTGTTTGCAGTGAGGAGGAGGACGGGTCGGAGGAGACGGGAGTGCCGTCGCTGGGAGAATAGCGAACGCACGAGCGTCTACGTGTGTGTGTGTCTCAAATAAAGTTCATTACAATTCAAAGACGTCTGAGTGTCGTGGAGGGTCCGTCACAGTGGTGCCGAAACCCAGGACCCTCCTGTGTACCAGGTCGCAGCAATGTCCGCGCCCCATGGGAGTGCCCCGGGGCAGCCGGCTGAAGTCCTGGCCGACATGCTGGCCGCCATGCAGGCGGCCCACCGGGACCAGGCAGCGGAGCAGAGGGCCCATCTAGAACGGATGGGGGCGCACCTGGCCCAGCAAACACAGACGCTGGAGCGGCTGGCGGCGTTCA
>VVHJ01011404.1:6302-35285 GCA_015107715.1 Tylochromis polylepis
AGGAGACGCCGTGTGTCTTATGGGAGTGTCCCCCAAGAGGGTCATAGACCCCCTGTGGATCCTCTACCTAATCACACGAGCCCAGATGTGAAAACGGGTGTGGGTCTCAATCAGCCAAGGTTTCGGCCCGAAACCATTTGCTCTTAGAACTGAAGAAGCTTCTCGGATGAGAGGTGAAACGTCTTCAAGAAACTTAAAGAAGTCCAGACGCTTTTCTTTCCAAGCTCCTTACACTTGTACCTGATCATTTTCTGAGGAATGTTTTTGTTTGCTACTGACCTATGAATCATTTAGTCATAAAAAGATACCTAACTTGCTAAGTTGTCTTTGCTAAGACTTGCAACAGCTTAATTTTTCAGCATGGCAATGATCCCAGACACACTGTCACTGCAGTAAAAACATACCTGGATAGAAAATCACACAATGGAACACTATCAGTCATGGATTGGCTTCCCCATCGCCCGGACCTCAAATTATTGAAGCAGTGTGGGGTCATCTCTACAGAGAACAGAATAAGGGCAGAAACATCCAAAGAAGAGCTTTGAATGTCCTTCAAGAAACCTGGAGAACTATTCCTGAAGACTACTTAAAGAAATGACAAGAACTCAGCCTCAGAGAGCTCAGACTGTGCTGAAGAATAACGGTGGTCAAACCAAACATTGAGTTTCAAGCTCTTAAGAACCATACAGACTTTGTTTTTGCCTTGTATGCTGTATTTCCATGTATATTTGCACATCCTTTAGCAAGTCAATGTCCTAGCAAGAGATAAAGATTTGAGGTGTTGCTCCACCCTTTTTCACGGAACTGTAATGTAAGTTGCATAAACTATTTAGGAATAACAGGCATTTTCATACATAGACTTTGTGTCAAGAAATGTCCATAAATGCACTAAACATAAGAGGAAAAGATGCGTTTCTCTTGCTAGACTTTTTTTTTTTTAACCACTTATATATCCATGTTAGAGTTCAAAAAGGAAGGGTTAAGTTATTCTCTGTAGTCATTTTCTTAAAACAATACAAGGCTAAAAACAGGGCTGAAAGTTTAACTCACAGTGAAGTAACTCGCTTCGCTATAAGGCTTTAAGCCTCCATCCCCTAAAGCATTATATGAACTCTAATTAGAAAACACAGAACACGATTATAAGTAAGAATAGACAACATTAATTAATTTAGCGCCTTTTCTGCATACATCAGTACATTGTTTCGACATTACTAAGCCTCAGATTGCACAAACATGGTTCTTATAATCCAGCAACGAGGACGCTTCTCTATACAGTAATTTCCCTTGTGTCTTAAAAAAAAAAATGTATAGCACAACTGAGTAATTGCATTCCTGAGTAGACCTGTGTTAAAGACATGATGCTACTGTGCTAAAAGCTTCTGAATAAATGGAGCAAAAAGAAAAAAAAAAGATAAGCTTGTTGTGGACAGGATCAACTTTTCATTAATCACTACACTGAAAGGAGTCTCAAAACAAGGACGTATCTTTTGTTTTTTTTGAGTGCTCAAACTCCTTAACGTGCACTTCCTGAAACGACTCCACTTTACCAACCTAAAATATTCCTGCTTTAGTTATTTTAATAGTTACACGTGCAGTTAAGAAGATGTTATTATTGGGTGTTTGTTTGATGGACTCACAGATAATTATGGTTGTTGCTCGGTGTGCAGATCGTGGCTCAGTCTAGGTCCAATGTAACTGCTTCAGTTGAAAAAACAAAACAAAAAACAAATGGTAGTTTTATGACAACCAGGAAACCAATTCCAGTCTTTAAGACATCATTTCATAAATGTGCGTCTTACTCAGATTCTCACAGTATGTTAACCGTTTCTCGCTGTGCATTGTTTGCAAATAGAACGCACACAGGCGTACCGTACTACATGCATTAAGGCGCTCCCCACTGCAACACGCAGTAACAAGAAACTGCTTTATAAAGTGCTTGAAAGCCTTAAACAAGAAAAACAGAATTATATCTCGCCTTACAAATCAAACAAAATTAAAAGACATAAAAAAAGATGCTTTCCCTTCTGAACTTTTTAATTCCTTTTAAATCACTTTGCAAGATTCAACTCTGAGCCGAACAAAGGAGGTGGCAATTAATTGAAGGCCTTTCATTAATCGTGTTCAATTTCATATCAGTCTCCGGGGAGAAAGATGCTACGATCGCAGTTCTTTGTCTCATTACGTTTCCTTATCTTTTCAGCGCACTAGTTAATGTTTATTTATTTAACTCGATATCGTCTACAATGCAAGGTAATGAAGATGAGAATGCATGCTTGAGAAGAGGGATGTGCAAAGAGCGACCTGTCAGTTTTGATTAGCCTTACAACAGTGCAGACGCAAGCAGACACAGGCAGAAAAAGAAAGGGAAAACTCGGGGGACTGTGTTTTTTTATTTCCTTTTTCTTTTTTTGTTTAAACTCCCTAAGCCCCCTTGGAGGAAATCCACATGAACATTGTTATGTTGTATTCATTTCTTTATTTTTTTAAGGGTGTGTGTGGGTTCTTGTATCACTCACACTGTGGGGACACAAGTCTCTTTCATCTGCATCGTTGCTGGAACACACCTCCCTTTTGGGAAGACCGAAATAACAAAAAACAAGCGTCTGTATAGAATTTAATGTCATGGAAATTTACAATGAAGACTAAAGGTGTGGGTTTACTTTTTTCTTTTTTCTTTTTTTTTTTCCAGATTTAGGTTAAGCCTATGTTTAGGGGATAGGCAAGTAAGTTATCCATATATAGGTTGAATGATGGGTGTGTGAGATCCAATTTAGAGTATATACGTACCTAATGCTTACCTAAGACTAATATTGACCAAGTTATGGTTGCCCTTTGGCGATTACTGTGTATAAAAGCACAAAAAAAACAAACAAAAGCACCATTTCTTCCCGACTACATTTCCATTACTGTTTCTAATAGCCTTGAAGCACTTTTTTTTGGCTACAAAATTGCAATTATGTGGAAAATATATTGTGTGCTTTTACTGCAAGCTAGGTGGCTTAGAAGAAGAAATGGTGAGAACTAACGCTGCCAGAGCCCCAGCCCCTTCAAGTATACCTATTAAGCTTGATGAATTGAAACTGAAATGACTGGGATCCCTGCAGTGAACATATAAATAAGCTTCTCTCCAAGGGACAACAACAGAATGGGTTGGAGATTTATTGACAAGTTCTGAAATAGTGGGGAAGTTTTTTTCCTGTTTTCTTTTTTTCTGAGGGGGACTTTAAACCTCATGTTTACAGTAGACTTTACTTTATAGCATATAATATAGGGGTGTATTGTGTAGATGGAGACAGTGAAAGGGCCAGTTGTATGATGTATTTGATTGATGTATTGAACCCCTGCTGAGGCCTTGCATATTTTCAATGTGCCTGCATTGGTTTCCTCAAAGTGCTTCAGCTTCATCCCTCAATTCCAAAGACATGCAGGTAATTGGTGATTCTACATTGGTCATAAATGTGAGGTAGATAAAGTGCTTGAAGGGTAAAGAATGAAGCACTGTATGAATGTAATGTGTGACTCGTAGTCCCAACTGCTTGGAGTGGTCAGTATGACTAGAAAGATGCTATACAAATGCCAGTCCATTCTTATCATGATAGAGTATTACTGGTATATGTGTTATTTACATGTTATATGTGACCATAAATACAGATAAAGCCTTAAGTATAACTTCTGTGAAATATATATACATAAAAGGTGGATGTAGTGCAGAAATGCGTTAAACTTGTATACTTTTTAATGTCCACCACGGAGGCACAAGAAAAAGAAGTCCAGCTACATATAAGTGTATAAGAAAATGATTCTTATTCTCCTTTTATTTATGCTGTCAGTAAAACAAAAAAAACAAAAACTTCACGGTCTAATTTGTAATAGAATGCTGATTTTGTAAATGATGCTTCAATTTACAGTACAATTAAGAATAGAGCAGGATTGGCAAGTGTGCATGCAACACCCCTAGTGCACGGGGGTGTGGTAGTTAGCTGGAGTACTGAACTCCTGAGGTATTATCAGCAAAAGAAAAGGATAAAAAAAGATCTTCCTGGTACTGTCACAATATCATGTAATTTGTTGCAAGAGGTGATCTAAATGCCCATTAAAAGCTGTATTTTTGGTCATTTGATTACATGGAAAATGTGAACTGAAACAAGGGGGTTAAATGGATTTAAATTCAGGCAACCCAACAGTTACAATGGCCCTGATGTTGAATTGGTTTCATCTGTTGCATAGATATGATACTTTATATTACTTACTTTTGTAATGGAAGACTATGGTCTGAATTTCCTCTGTTAGCTATAGCTGTCAGGTGGAAATCAGTGGTGTAAAAAGCTTAATACTTGGATAAGGAAGCAGAAACTAGAGCATAAAACTGGGGCACTCAAGTAAAGTACAAGGACCTGCAATTTGTACTTGAAAATAGTCCTTGAGTAAATATAGTTACATTCCAGCACAATGTGAAGAACTGAAACTGAATTTTTACTTTAGTGCAAGCTGATATGAAATCATTAAGGGTATATTGGCTGTGCCAGTGTGTTTTCCATTATTTTTTTCTCGATCATTACATACCTAAATAAATAATTAAGGTATAAAACTTGGAAATGTGGATGTCTATTTATCTTAGATGAAGCCTCTGGTGAAAGTGTTGTGACTGGCAGCTTGTTGAATAGTGTCCCTTAATCATGGTTAATGAACTGTGGGGTGGTGATCAGTGCACAGTTGCAGAAAATGTATCATTTCACCTAAATTGGGTCCCTCTCCTGAGTGCTTTGTTTTCCTCTCCTCAGGGATTCTTTGATAGGTGATGCATACAGTTTCACACATCAGATCCTGAGCGGGGATGTTTTTATGCTTTTTTTTTTTTTTTTTTTACATGTTATCTTTTAAGATGATTTTGGCCATAAGATTTAATCAGAGTTTTATGGAAACTGCTCCTGATTCCAAAAGATTTCCAGCCACTTAAAAACTCATTTTTAACATGCGCATGAATTATTTGACTGATTAGCTGAAAGAGATTCCACTCTATTACAGCTTTAGTTAATTAATTAACTTCATATAAGGACAATTAATGGAGGATATTACACTCTTTTGTAAAGGCAATTCTAGTTTAAACTCAGGTAATGAGTTTGTGGACCTCTGCCACCAGCTGTTGGTCTCCAGTCTACAAAAGAGTTTCGTAAGACTTCCCAAGGTAATCCGACTTAGTTAAAATGCCGGAGACTTTGATTATGAAGAACAAAAAGGAAAAGGGACAGGTGGGGGGGCAGCATTGTTTCATGGTTCCCCTTCAATTAGATTTAGCTGTAATTGAACCCCTGGGGAAGCACTGATCGTCACAATAAAGTGCGGCATTACCTCAAACCGGATTTAGTGGCAACACGATCCTCCGCCGCTCTAGGTGAGACATTTAATTAAGTCCCATTGCTTTTGCAGCGCAGCCATATAACTGAATTAACAGTGCAGAGACCCACCAGGCATGCATTCACTCACTTTATACAGCATCTTTTTATAAATTACTACCTTTTCTGCCCAGCTTTAACAACAAAGGGATTTGAAGGCATCTTTCTTTGGCAGAAGGGCAAAAGCACAATGACACTGAAACTTAAAATACAAAAGAAACACAAATATAAACTGTTATTTTTCATGAACACATAAGCTCCTGGTGGGTCAGGATGTCTACCCCTATGGGCTTTTTTTGCACAACATACAATCCTCTAAGTGAGTCTGCACCTTTTCTCCAGTGTCTAACCTTATTGATGTTTGCTGAGATTTAGTCATGCAGTAATGAAGGCCAGCTTTGATTTGGTTGGTGGCTTTGGTCTTCATGTGTATGCGTGTGTGCATTAGAGGCAAGCAAATCAGGGCATGCTTGACAACACCCCTAGCTTCCCTCTCCTCATTACTGCCAGACAAATAAATGCTGCACATCTCCCTGGACTGCTGGCTGGGAAGATGGACCCCGGGACTTGAGTCTATGGGAATCTCACTGTGAGCTAGCTGGGCATGTACAGATACAGGCACCCAATTCACCACACACACTCAGTCACCAAGGAGATGAGAGAGGAACTGGCAAATATAACAGCAAGGTTTGAGCAGGAATGTAGCATGAGGACAGAAATACGCAGAATGTGTAAAGCAGCGTCACTGTCTTAAGCCAGTGTTGGCTGAACTCTTATCTAATCTTACAATAGTTGTCCAGCAGTGAAATGAGAATAACAGTGTGTTCTTTACATCAAGGTCACAGACCAAGAGGTTTTCAATATATCACTTTTGCCATTTTAATTGCTTTATCTTCTTCTTCTTCTTTCGGGTGCTCCCTTTAGGCGTCGCTACTGCCTCCATCTCACCCTATCCCTAGCATCCCCCTCTGTCACACACCCTCTGCATGTCTTTCTTCACTATATCCATAAACCCTCTTTGTGTTTTTACTCTTCTTCAGCATTTTTTTGTCCAATAAATCCACTATCCCTCCTCTGCAAACATCCAAAACATCTCAGCCTCGCATCTCTGACTTTGTCTCCAAACCACTCAACCTGATACTGGTACTGCTGATATACTCATTTCCAGTTCTGTCCATCCTGGTCACTATATTAGCTTATTTCATTCACGGAGAGCATGGATTTCCAGTTTGAGATAATGATTTATTGTTTTCATGTTCGGCCATTGCAATGTTCTTCTTCAAAACTAAAACTCTTGCAATGAAATAGTCTGCACTTCAGCACTCACGTATATTTGGTCAATATTTGCACTCAGACTGCTTCTGCACAATCACAAAAACCATTGCTGTTGGATTGCTTTGTTTGGATTATTGTACAGCCCTATCACAATTCCCCCAACCAACAGAGTGGAAGATATGGTGCTGGTGAGTGAACTCCTCTTTGCCTCATTGCAGGTGTGTTTGTTCTTCTTCTTCTTAGAGTGTTCCTTGCGGTTGAGTATTGTTCTGCTCTGGCAAAAATATTGATAGATGCTAAAATGGATCAGCAGAAGGCATGCTTTGGTCTACTGTGATTGGTTGTTTTACTACAAGGCTGTATTTTTCTTTTCCCTATGAGGCAACTGGTGATGTTCTTGGAATCTGAAAATGTTGTTCAGTATGTCAGCGTCTTCCCAACTTTGTAATAATTTATACCGAGGAAAGAAGGATCCCACGGGTCACTCGGAGGACGAGTACTAGGAGGAAGATTTTGCAAAGTTAACGCACCTTCTTCTCAAAAGACATGCACCACATTCAGAGAAAGAGTGATGTACAGAGATGAATATGTGATATGCATAAACAGCCTCTTTGCTTAGTTTTAATGTCGCCTGTGATCAAAATGACTTTGAGCATGGACGCTTGCTTTGCATCTGTCTCAACCAAGAGAAAGAGACCAAAACAGAAACTTGATCATTTGGTATTTTTTAACCTTTTTGTTTTATCTTTGACAATACTTCTAATTAATCTCTACCACATCCAAAGTTGTATAGCCATACACAACAACATAAAAAAATGATCATTTCTAAAAATTGTTTTCTATTTCTGTCTATTTTTGACTAGATAACAAAATATATTTATATACAGTGTTCATTTCAGTTGGCCACTAGACAACATCTGTCATAGTAGCCCTCAGGCTTACGCTGCCTGAGCGTGTAGGGTCAATAGATCTAAACTGACCCAAATCTCGCAGGGCAGCCTAGGCACACTGCAACAACGGGGGAGATAGAGACGAGTCAGAAATGAGATTATTCTTCTTTTTTTTTTCCTTCTTTTTCTTTTTCAGCCAAGTGTGCCTCTTGCTCAATCCCCTGTCACGCAGAGATAGACAGATGAGACATAATGTCAGTGAAGACAGAGACAGTCAGGCATGGAAGTAATGCATACGTATGTGCATTCAAATGCAAACAAGCAGACAGAGCACGCCGCTATAGATGCTTCAACATACATAGTCGACCAACTGTTTAACTTTCTCTTTAATTTGGCTTCACAAAATACCCGTCTAAATCAAAATTTTCCATTAAGACACTTTCACTGGCCCAGTAATCTTCAGAGCAAAAGGGTCGTGCAAGGCTGGCTGGTGAGAGGCTTTGTGGCCACTGAGTCTCACTTTGAATCCCCTTTTAGGAAAGCCAAAGCTCCAGAGATCACCTAACCACTGGACAAATCTGGCCACTTCCATCCAAACAGGACCTTTTGTGCCCCACACCGGATTACCTGCTGAGTCCCATAAGTACCCAGTGTCTCCTCTCTAAAGATTTAACAAGACCCAGGGGGGAAACCTCTAATTTTCTGGCTGTGTATTCAGTGGAGTTTCCCCTGGCATAATCCCTGTCAGCACCGTTGGGTCCAGCTAATCAAGAGCTCTACTGTGTTTGGACTTGGTTGAGGTCTTGAGTCAGTCTTCATATGAGGCGTACATACCGGAAAGAGAAGAGAAATAACACGATGAAGGTCAATATCAGTATTCGCTGATGTTTAGGTCATGGGAATTGCCTGTAAATAACCCATTAGGCTTCAGCGTGTAGGAGATACACACAGGGGAAAAGAAGCCAGTGTTACTCTTCCTCAGCTTTCTTCTGGCATGTTTTCCACAGCCAGCTGAAGCAACAGCTACACAGAGCAACCAAAGGATTCTTGTTCAAAGCTATACATTTATTGATTTTTGGCCACCAGAAGGCAGAAGATCTCCAAAACAAGCTGATAGAAGGAGGCTAACATGGTACCAAGCAACTACGCGCTTAGACACCGTGCCAAGACAGAGAAACATATCCCACTGGAGTTCTGTTTTTGGCCATCTGACAATGTAAGTCCAATATATATGTCTGCTTTATGTATGCTTTAAACTCTATAAACTAATGATGAAAAGTGTGTTTTTTTTTTAGCTGCTACATGTTAGACTTTCTTAAACAACCACTTTTGGCTGTTTATTTCCAGGCAAGTTCCATGTACAGTACAGTCTTACCCTGTGGTTTGTTTGTGTGGTTGTTGTCTTTCAACACAGTTTCTGTTTAAAATGGTTTGCTGCCAATACGTTTGACAAAAATATACAGACTTTTACACTTCTTTAAGTTATGACTCTACATTTACATTTGTAAAGAAAAGTGAGAGTACCTGAAATTGGGAGGTAAATAGCTCTCTGATAACACGAGATAGGTTTTTGTTAGACCAACAGTGGCGTCCCATTTTTTTAATACATTGCTTAAAATTCACAAGAGATGCGTGGAAACTGTTCAGGGATGTCCTATTGTGTCAGGAATAGGATCTCTTATAGAGCCTATTTCCCAGTTTCATATTAGACCTACTTGCCTTCATATTTTGGGGTGAGAGATTAAAATCTGTGGGTGAAGTTAAATAGAATAGCTACAAATGTGGGTCGGAAGCACTACATTGTTATTTGAATATAAGGGGACAGCGGACTTCATCCACAAAATTGCTAATGAAGTTAGCAGTAATAGTTCTCACCAAGAATTATTTCAGATTTGAGAGTATGTTTTTCCCACAGAAGCAGGGGCTCTCAATGAGGAGCCCTTTCAGACCTAATTATGCCAATTTATTCATGGGGAAGTTTGAACTAGTTCATGTTTATAATAATAATCCATACGTCTTCTTCATTAAGTGTTGGTTCAGATAGTTTGATGACTCGGTTGTTATATTTACTAGGACTTTTGAGGATTTTATTGGTTTTAAGTTATACCCTGATGCTAGGTTACCTAGACTCACATTTACAGCAGAGGCCAATACTGTGTCTGTTTCTTTCTTTCTTTCTTTTTTTGGATCAGAACTATTACATTGAAAGCGGCCTGAGAGAAATAACTTTTTACATTATATGTGTTATTTTCCACGCTCTTTGAAGAAGAGTTTACCTTATGGTCAGCTCTTGAAGGTAAGAAGGATTTACAGTTCTGAGGAGGAGTTAGAGAAGCAAGTCAATGCTTTGCGCTCTTGTTCTTGGCAAAAAAGACAAACACAAAAACATTTTAAATGACCGTCTTTCTAGGATCAGACAAATTGGATAAAGACGACCTAATCGTTCTTCTCGACAGCGATATTCGGTTGTTTTAACTTCTGGTTTTTCACTCATTTCTCATGCCCTTAAAAATGTAATAAATATTGGCGCATTTTGTCTAATGACCCTGCTGTGGGTAAACTTTGTTAATCCTTCCTTATTCTCCACAAGGCATTCTACTAATTTGAGAGAGAATCTGGTAAAGACAGATATTTATTTGCTGAACCTAAAAAATGAACTGTAATGTAATGCCATAATTAAAGGGCATCATTCATCACACCCACATACAGGTAAAAACAAAAGCAAACTGAGTAATAGAATCACTTGTATACATTTATATTTATTAAAGTGCCCTTGTAGAGTTTGTCATGAGGGGAAGACTAAGATAAAGATGATAATTACAATTTCTGAGCAGAAGAGTAATATTAGAAATATTGATGAAAGGTCTCCTATAGCCAGATATTTTCAGTCAGCTCCACATCACCACATCATGGATATTGAGCAGCTGAGTGGTTGAAAAGAGAAGGTGATGGGGAACGTAAACTTCCAAAGGGAGGCCTGTTGGGCATATTACCTGCAAACATTGTGTCATGGAGGACTAAACGAGGAACTACTGTTTATTAAATGCATTAACATATCTGTAGTTTGTGCCAGGGGTCCTAAGATATGTATATAATTAACTGACTTATGTAGTTCAATGTAATGATTTTTTAAAGATATTCGTGGATTTTTATAAGTATTCTTGAGCTTTGTATCACACAGAACGTGTCATTTAGGATTTTGTTTTTTGTTTTTCTGCCCGTTGAAGCAGATGGCTGCCCCTCCCTGAGCCCGGTTCTGCTGGAGACTTCTTCCTGTTAGAAGGGAGTTTTTCCTTCCCACTGTCACCAAGTCCTTGCTTATAGAGGATCGTTTGGTTGTTGGGGTTTCTCTGTTTTATTGTAGGGTCTTCATCTTACAACATAAAGTGTCTTGATGTAACTGTTGTTGAGATGTGGAGCTATATAAATAAAAATGAATTTAATGGAATTGAAACTGAACTTTGCCCTTCTTTGTACGTGGAAAAAGCACATCATTGTATTGTTTTTGTTAATAGTGTTGTATCAGTGATTCTGGGTTACGCCCAGATAGGTTTCAGAAACGTGTGTGTGTGTGTGTGTGTGTGTGTGTATTTTCTGTTCTTTTTTTCCCCAGCCATATTATATTACATTACATTCTAAATGCAATTTTGAGTGCTGAAGTTCTTATTAATAATTGCTGCAGATACAAACATATAATTGTAAATGAGGGGTCTCTAATATCCTCCCAATAAAAGAGCTGGCTCAAATGATCTGCACTGAAGAGCCAGGCAGTAATTCTCTGCTCAACTGTAACAAGAAAAAGCCCTTTCACATTAACAGCCATGGTTTCGCCATGTGATTCAGAAAAGATAAATGATGATGGTGATATGACAAATGATTAATAGAGATTTAAGGATGTTCTCTAAAACAGCACACGTAGTCCTCCTGTGGATGCTATCAACTTCTAAAGCACTCTCTGACAGATAATGGCAGTCCAAGCAGGCTTTATAATGACAATCAAATGGTTTCCTGTCAAAACCTGGGTCCCAGCATTTGGAGTAGGAACTATGTTATTACCCTTATTGACATTCACGGCATTCATTCCACAGTTTCAAGAAAGACTGCAGCAATTGCCCTTGAGTATAATACTTGAATAAAATTTATACAACTTCCTGCTATTAAGATATCTTCCCACTGGATATATGAGATGTTATCTCTCTATAATAGATGTATTATTTATGACCAGCCATGCTTTAAAGTCAGCAATAAACAAGTGACTGAACACAGGAAACAAAGACTCAAAGGGAAACAGACGGTCGTGGCTAAGTCGCATTAAGGCATGTCAAGATGCCCTCTGTGTCACTGTGGGGTCTATAAAGGCTTGATTAATCACTTAATAACACACCATAGAATTAAATCATCTTCACTGTTGCAGACAGTTACAGCATGAGAAAAAGGTTTAGGGAGGAAAATGAAAAGAAAATACCTCAGCATCCACCTCAGTCCATGCTGATTTTCCTGAAAAAAAACATTGCATATGGGTAATGGCCTGTTGTCATCGTATCTGCCCTGCACGGGGTGGTCATGTATGTCAAGGTAATGCAACTGCTAATCACAGCATACACGGATTATTGTTTTCAAAGTGCCATTTTTCACTACCGCACATGTAAGAAATAATTGGAATTTCTTTTCAGTTGCTTTACTAATAGCTTGCCCGCAGGTTAAAATCTCAAAAAACGGAGAAACAATGCGATCAACACGTGCAATTCATTGGAAGTATTCTTACTTTATGAGGTTTTAAAATAATTCATGGGTATGAGTGCATTCGTGACATGCAAGCACATTTGCGCTTTGCTTGATCGAAGACGTTTGTGTATTAGTAATTCATGATCTTGGATCATTTAAACCCGAGTTACTACTGCTGTATTAACTTTGGACTTTAGAGTCTTAGCTGCAGGCAGGAGACTTTTTTTTTTGATTGCTGAGGCGCATACAGCTGTTGAATTCATTACTTTTATTCGGTTCACTTTATTCAAATAGTGCCAAACCTCTGTCGTCTCAAGGCCCTTTGAATAGAGAGGGGGAAAAAATGCACTACAGCACCATGTGAGTATGGCAAATAAAACCATGGAGTGAAAGAGAAGAGGGGAGGAGAGGTGCTCAGTGCTTCACAAGAGGCACCCCAGCCACCTGAGCCTACACAAGAATTACCAAGGGATAGTTTTCAGAGTTAGCCTTAACTCTAAGCTATATCAAAAAGGAAAGAAGATTTTTAAATGTACAGAAGACTGTGCCTATATGAAAACCAAACTGGAAGCTAGTTTCAAAGATGGAGACCAAACATCTAAAGGTTGAATAGTTACGTTCAGGGATGTTATTTCAGTTGAGCTAAGGATTAAAGAGGTAGTGGTGAAGCTCCTGAGATAGCAGGTTCTACTTACTTTGGCTTTCCTTAGTCACTAAATGGTTATAAAAATGGTCATAAAATGCTGATGCATTTAAATATTAATGTAACAGCATATATATATATATATATATATATATATATATATATATATATATATATACACATATATGAAAGAAAGATTACCCTCATTTTTAGCATCTCCTCCTTTTCATTCTTTTTTGATATCACAATTCAAGTCACTGTCGGCTCGTAACAGGTGATGATTAGATCCCTTCCGAGCCCTCCTAGCTTTGTCAGGCCAAAAGGGTTCACCTAATTCCTTTTGGCATTCATTCCACTTAGTCTCCACTCTTTGCTTGCAACTCTCGCTCTCTCTTTCTCACTCTTAGGGGAGTTGTCAGACAAGGATAACGCCTCGCTGTGAAGAGAGAGAGGGGGAGTGACTGAGTGGGAGTGAGTGAGAGATGGAGATGGCTGCTGGGATAAAGGGAAAACACACTGAGGAGACAATTTACTTAATAACAGCTTTTTTTCAATAGAGATTTTTTTTAATGCTTTTTGAGAAAAAAAAGGTGCTGCAGGTTTTACAGCACTAAGATAACTACTGTTCTTAAATCTTATGATCAAAGGCCTTTAAATTGAAAGGTATGATCTCCATCTGGAGGTGGTACTGTTGGTTAATGTAGGCAAGGCGGGGGTGAAACAATGTGGGTTTATTGTTAGCGGTTCAAATTTTAAGTTGAAGATTTTTAAACACACACACTTTTCTTCACCACAACAATGCAGTGAAGCAAAGGAAAGTGGCACCTACATGTGGAGTGGTGAAGCGCACACACACATATCGCACTTTCTAAAGACTCTCAAAGAAGACATTCTGTTGTCATGTGAACCAGAAAATTATCTTTTCTTATTTCGCTGGAATAAGTGGTTCTAACATAGAATAAAATGTTATACAAAATAATATAAAATGTAAATGCAGCTGTTTATCATTTTAAATTAGTCTTCACATAGGACTGAATACTGTAATGGTTGCGTAGCTTTATTGCTCATGCCATGGCGAGGCATCCATCCATCCATGTACAATTCCCAGAAATCACTACTCCTCTTACAGAATTGGCCAGATTGGCATGAAACTCACTCACATCGATCACCTGATGGGTCTTCTCAAGGTCAAGGTCGCATTTGCTTTTTTACGGGCATTTTCACAACATAACCTTCATGTACACAACTGAACCTTTTCGCCAAATCCTTGTTCCTGACGTACTGAGCAGAAAAAATGTACCGAGACATCAAATGATGTGATATTGTAGCTTGAAATATCATTTGGCCACACATGCTCTATGCTAATTGTATCCTGTTGAACGGTGATAATCATGGAGGGAGTGGTTCCTATCGGTTGATTCCCTCATTAAGCAGGCACGGTTGGAGCCTTCTCATCACCATTACGTCAACATCAGTAATAGAGTCATGCTGATGCGTGCACATGTTTTCATGCTTTTTATGTCCATAATTACAACTGACCATATAGCTATAATACTCTTGAACTAAAACGCTTTGATTTGGTGGTGAAGGAGATCGGCTTGTCCTGGATATGACCGTTTGCGAGCCTCCTTGGCTTCTCGGTGGATTTTAATTCTCATTAATTTATGTAATACAGCCAGCCAATGAAGTGAACGATTTCACTTTACTTGTGTGTTTGATACATTACAATAATCTGTGAATTGTAATGGATCATAAGGTGGGTAAGCCACTACCAATGTTCAGGTTTTAAGTGTAGGGCCGTTTCTTCACATGAGTTCTTGGGTGTGTACTTGTGTTCTCGTGGATTTGTGGTACGTCATCAGTCGCACACCGAGTACACATGCCCGGATGTGTTCTCATTCTGCCCATTTTATTGAGCATGCATTGGTGGTGACTTGTGTTGTGTAGCCTTTGTTGCTAAGCATGATGGGTCGTGATCATATACTGTAGCCTTGATTATACGTTTCCAAATCAGTGAGTCTGCTAGAGTGTACCAGGGTCCACTTGGGTCTGAGTGATGTAAATTTCATCATCTGACGGTGAGCACAAGGGTCGCACAGACTGACCCCCAGAATCTTTATCCAGTGCACCAAATGCTCAGCCGCCCCCAGGCAGCGGACTTTAAGTGGACTTAAAAGAAGTAAAACAGGAATGACTGCTCAGCTGTTGTGTCTTCAGTTCTCTTTGTTCATGTTTTACAACATACTGAATAAATTGACAAGTTTACCAGTTTGTTCATTCTAATGGGTGCAATAATACATTATGAGCTGCACATTAAAGCGTCGCATGAACATGATCAGATGTTAAAATTTACCTCACAGTGATAACTTGGGCTTTGATTTGTGCAAAGCAGGGATCCTCTGACACATCATTAAGAAAAGCAAAGACCATCTGGTGGCCTAGTGCTTAAAATGCATGACATATAACAGCAATGGCCTGGTTTGATTTTAGCTGGAGACCTTGGTTGCATCCCTCCCTCTCCTGATATTTCCTGTCTTTACATTCATTATAAGCTGTCTGTTAGAGGCAAAGTCCTAAAGGATTTTTTTTCCCTGCAAAGACCCCCCCCAACACACATTTTACCATGCTTTACAAGTCAAGGAAAGACAGTTTGGGCCATGCATCAAATTATATGCTCTAGTTGCAGTTGTAGCCCAGCCCTATGGAAACATGCCAAACAAGCTCTGCGGCATCTGTGTCATATTTACAAGTATTTCTAATACTAATACAACTTAGTATTTCTAAAATGAGTATAGCATGGCTACAACATGATCAGGGTGGTTATATTCAGAAATGTAAAGTCCAATATATTTTTATCATTTTATTTCTTTTAAAATTACTTTTATATTTACTCAAAACAGGCTCTTATTTTGAAATCTAACACAATTTCAGCCTTTCGCTTACATGAAATGGCGCCTTATATTGTAGACAAAGGTTCCCAGGAATATACCAAAGCATAAGATAATGCAAGGGCAATATAAATGATATAATGTGATCAAATGAGATGCTACATCCACTTATCGTAACACTTACCCCTTGGCTGCCCACTCACACAGCCCCTATGGACATTGTCAGTGTATCTGTCACCAGTTGTAAACCCCCCTAAATGTGTGTGCCTGCTTTCTCTCATGCACACACATGCACACACCTACACACACATACACACACACTATGGATGGCAGGGAAAATGCGGGGACAGTCATCCTATCCGCCATCACTGCAGGGCTTCTGGAAGAGTGGACACCAATTACAGCCAACCAGACTGAGCCAAACACTGCTTTAGTCCACCAACCGCTCCTCCATCCGGCCACCGCAGCCCCCGACACCCCCTTTCTCTCTGCCTGGCTCTGTTGCATTCCCTTTGGTCATAGCTGTACGATGGCCAGCCATGTGTTACAAATGGGATAAACTGCAGCGGTTGGGTGATGTGAGTGTGGGTGGATGTGAGTGGGTAGCCATGGCAGCCAGCGGCCAGGGCACGAGATAGAGGGAAGGTTGGGGTTGAGGGTGTGAGAGGAAAATGGGTACAATTTTATGTGTGTGTGTGTGTGTGTGTGTGTGTGTGTGTGTGTGTGTGTGAGTGTGAGTGAGAGAGAGAGAGAGACTACACTGGCCTGCATGTGGAAGTCGACATTTGACAGCTTTGAAAAGACGACACCAGTTCGACCAGCCCTACCTACACAAGGACAGAAAGCAAATCAAAACTCTGAAGCACTGGTCTCTAATGCACTTCAAGTGCTCGTCAACTGTGTTTGTTTATCCGCAAGGTTTCATTTATTCCCGTGGTCCCAGCACACTTGGCAGGTGGAGGGGCGAAAATGACTCGTGCTGGTGAGCGGTGCTGCGCGGCGCTGCCAATCCCTGCCTTGGAAGCACATGGCAGATCGGCAGGCGCACTGGGCCACCATATTGACCTGGCACTGACTGACACATGTCGGGAGAGGGAGGTGTGAGGAAGAGGGAAGGAGAGGTCAGTGATACGCTCATCTGTGTCATCAAATCGTTTCTCACTGCCCCTCCCCACTTCCATCAGACAGACGGGAAACATCTGCTGCAATGCCCACTCCCAAACCCAGACTCCGCAGCCACCACCTGAGGGCACGGCCAGCTTGATTGCCTTCCATCCACAGTTGCACATAGTGGAGCCTGTGCAAACCTGGAGAGCACTCAGTTCTGACCTAGGCACCCCTCCTGGGCAGATCATCTGCTGACAAACAAGCTTATGTACCATTAAGCGCACCTCACCGTTCAAACGATGGATGCACAAACAATTAAGGTTATGTATACTTTGTTAAAGCTATTGTCACCTCCACAAGACAGGGAACATAAACTTCAAATGCCAAGTGCAAGCACTGAAGCGCAGGAGCTGCTTAATGGGATCTTGATCTGAATCCATTTGGCTCTTTCATCATTTTGTTGTGATTAACAATCCCTCCCCAAACACCTTCCCAGATTTATTTTGACTCCATCAAACAGTTGGATTGAAATGGAGAGCCTGATTTTGGAATATGGTAGATGGGTGGTGAGATTGATCTGCAATGCAGTGATGACAGCTTGCTCATTTTTAGAAAGGAACAAAAAGAAATTGTGGGTGCAGAGCTCTAATTAAGTCATTCATCAAGCTGTAGCCAATATTCTGCAGGAGAATTGTGGCTAAAAAGGACCGATTGAAGCAAAAATCATAATTTCCATATGTGCTGTTTATGTCAGACAGCACTGCTGGGAGATTTAAACCACAACAGAACATCTTGTTTTTAGCTTTCACAGCAGTACAAGTCCTCCACTAGCCATCTGAAATTTATGCTTATACTTGTGCACCCCTCTGCCTAATTGTGTCCTTATATCAACCACATACACACACATTTAGACTTGGCATGAAAATGACTGTTATCTTGCTGCGAGTGGGCAGGTAGGGGTTCAGCATCTCACTCAGTAACCATTTCGACAAGCCAAATAGGCCCTTAGTGGCTAAACATTTTAGGTTGTGAGGATCAACCCTGGATTATAGGTTAGGATGAGAGCTTCAAAGCTGCAAAAAGTGCACAGGCATGCAAAGCAGGACGAGTGCATGAGGAGAAAGTTTATTAAAAGCATCGATTTAATGACTTCCTTTGAGGAACTTGTTTATGTCTTGGTGTGTTTAATCCAGGCTAGTGGTTGGCTGGCACTGTTGAGCCAGTGTTTGGGCTACAGAGATGAGATGAGATGAGATGAGATGAGATGAGATGAGATGAGATGAGATGAACCTTTATTAGTCCCACAAGTGGGAAATTTTTTGGTCATGGCAGAAAGTACAAGTTAAGAGCAGTAAAAATTAAGAAAAAAACAATAGAATAGAATAAGATAAAATAGAATAACATACTATACAAATAGAATAAAATACTATATACAACAGAATAAAGTACTATAAAAATAGACTAAAATACATTGTTATATTAGGAAAATTGCACTTGGTAATATTGCACATCAGAGAGACAGGGCGAAAGAAATAGCCCTAGGCAAAGCTTACTGATGTGCAATGTTTTACTGAGATGGCTGCCAATGCACAGCCCTATAATAGAAATGTTTTAGACTGAAGCAGAAATATATAGGGAGAGGAGGGATCCTAATGATGTTAATGATCTCTTTCCTTTTACTATAGGTACAATAATCCCAATTATTCATAATCATCTTAATTGATTGGTATATGATTATTTAGCAATGAACCTCTGATGTGGATTAGTCAGATATCTCTGTTGGATAGTTAGATACTGATACGTCCAGTGCACAAATCTGCAATGCCAATCAAAATACGAGCGCTTCAAGGTGTCTGTTATATTAGAGTTCAGTTTGTGTCACCATGTCTGTCTTTTGCACAATTTATTATCATCCATAGTGTGTGGGAATGTAGACAAGGCGTCTCGTCTATATTAGCATAACTTTCCTTAAGCAACATTTATTACCATTTAGGCCCTCTACCGCCTCCCCCTTGTGCCTTCTCTCCCCCATCCAAACTTGTTTCATATTTATGATGCTGATGATGACTTTTAGTGCTAATCTGTTATACTTCCCACAGTTTATGACTATGTATTTTGCTGATGTAGGTGTCTGACAATTTATGAGAGGGCGCAAATGACTCTTGAAGAAAGCAGCCACACACTGAGTTGACGCTTCCCAAAAACCTTTATTAGATGCAGGTACGGCTCCGTGTGTCTTCTTTAGGTAGGGGGGAATAGTATTGAAGCAAATAGCTGTAGCGGTGTTGTATGAATGTGAACTGTGTAAGGAATATTTACAAACTTGCACCAATTACTGACATTTACTAATGATGAAATAGTTATAGATATAAAGAAAAAATGTACTTTTGGTGAATTTATTATTAAAAAGGATTCTGTCTGACACAACTCTTGCTACAGGGTGTCTGCTTGACTGACCGGTGTGATGGCTCTTGTTCTACCTCCAACCTCTTGATCAGATCGCAGCCCACATGCTAGCCCTAGGCAAAGCTTACTGATGTGCAATGTTTTATTGAGATGGCTGCCAATGCACAGCCCTATAATTGAAAGGTTTTAGATTGAAGCAGAAAGGCATTGCATTCACAAAATTAAAAAAAAGAAATAAAAAAAAAAAAAAGCTCAAGGGGTTACAAAAGTACAGCTGCTTGATTTTCTTCCTCCTTCATTGGAAGAATAAATTCAGAAAAAAACAAAATGCAGAGAAAATGCAAACGGGGGCTGCGGCTTGCATCTTAACTCATTTCCCATTTTGCTGTGAAATAGTGAGCCAAATCAGCCTTTACCCTAATTGGTAAATGACAAATTAGACTTTGCCAATACTTAATTGAAATGCTGGGCTAAATGCACCCATGCTGTTGCAGTCGTGCTGTTGTGAGAATAATTACCAAACCAGTCCACAAATATAAAGGAGGGGGGTAAGAATTATCATTCGTCTTCATTGTCGAAGTTGTAGGGATATTGCTCTCGGGGTCAAATTAATTAATACTGACTATCCGTGTGGTTAAAGAGTGAATCGCTATAGTTGAACACTGATGAAAACCAGTGTGTTTTTGTTTTATTTTCATTTATATCTTGAAATTTCTGCTTTGTGTTGTTATTTGTTACTCTGGCTTAATATAGACTATATTTTGGAAAGGGACTTCACAATATTATTGTATCAGTTTTGTGATCTACAGTATACTGAAGTTGTCAGGTACTACCCATCTTGTTGACAACACCACCTCTATTTACAACATAATTTCATCATTCAGTACAAAAACGTATTTACTTTGTATTGCAGTGACATGAGCTTGACCATAGTCTGACAGCTAAAAAGCCTGGAGCCAGTACTTCAACATTAAAACATTGTTTCTATCTAATAAAGGAAGACATGCACAAAATCCTGGATCTGCTGCTGTCAGTAGTGTATGGTTTCAACTGCAGAAACTTATATGTAATACACACTCACTCACGCGCACACACGCACACAATTACTTCCTATTTCCCCCATGTCTGAATATAACTTTGAGGTCTGTGACATTGTTCCAAAGTTCCAAATGAAATTGAAATAGTCTCTTGTGCTCATAGATTATAGATGGTCTGAACTTTAAAAAAAAAAAGCATTTGTCTTTTATTTCTCTTTGTACTTCTAGAACATATAATAAATCTCAAGATGATAAAACCTGGCATACTAATCTAGGTCTATTTCCATCTTCCACTTGAGAACTAAAAGGATTTTGAGCCACAGATAATGTTCCTTTCTATCTCCCCTGTTCATCCCTAACCTTTTGTGTTTCTCTGGGGTAGCTATTGTCTCGTATTTGCACAGGCTATTTCAGGACAAAAAAGAAAGAAAAAAGAAAAAGCATTGCCTCTAAGTGCAGCCCCATGCAACACTTAGTTCAAAAAATACTACAAAGCAAAAATCCATTTTAAACTGTCTTGCGAGTATATATGCAATTATTTTGTGTCGTTATTTTTGTTGGTTTTTCTTGTTTTTTTACGTCCAGCTTGCTATATTCTGATGCTTCATTAGTACTCATCTGCATTTTACAATACCAAGCAGTGTCTTAGTGTCAATAAATACTGTGTAATAATACCAGGGTTGTGAATGAGGAATTATAGCAACTAGGGATGGGAATTGAGAACCGGTTCGGTTCCTAGTAGTCAAATTCCTAGGAATTGTTAGTCTGCTTACCTATTGAGCCCACTTATCAATTCTTGCACTTGCGCTACATTTGGCTAATTTCAGTTGTTGGAGGAGGAGAATAGCAGGGCAGTTTACAGCGTGGATATGGACATAACTTTTATTTTTATTCCACAAAAGGACAAGAGCGTAATGGTAAAGTGCAAACTCCATCCAGGAAAGAAACAACTGTATTATGCTGCTAAGCTCTTTGCAAGCACCTGCACAGACAGCATGCTAACGCTAAGCTAGCCAAACACCCAGAGTGATGCTAAAAGAGAGCGACCCCAGCCCAGCACCGCGGTCAAGTGAGCCGTCATTTGTGAGCTGTCATTTGTGAGCTGTGGTGAAGTCAGCCACTGCTGAACTTCATCAGGTAACAAATGGTTAAGCTGTCAGACCGCAGCTTCCATTTCTATCTGTTAGTGTTTCTACAGCAGAATCACCGTGGCGATCACTTTGAAGTGTCTTTGTGCTGGTTTTCATCTTTGATTTGTACTGCTGAATTTGTGTTCATACCTAAGTACTAAGAGACAGATCACGAATGTGTCCTCATCAGGATAGGGATTTGTATTGGTGTGTGGGAATATAGCCTTAGGTTTATATTGTTAAATGGTAATTATGAGACATTGTGTTTCAGGTTATTTTACAGAGCAACATAAAAATAATGTTATGAGTAGTATAATTAATTATTTTCTCCTTGGAGTTATTAAGTAGCGTAACACTAAAAGTATTTTGTGTAATATGTATAATACATTACTTTTTTAAGTAATGACCCCAACACTCACAATAAAGAGAGGAAATACATCCAACATGCACAAAAATTTGACCACACATTATGCAGTTAATTTGCATAAATGCAATGTCTTTGATATGCTGCTTAGTGAAAGCGGAGCTAGTGAGAACACAATGAGAATCGATAAGAGAATTGTTAAGGAACTGAATCGATAAGTAATATTGATAATGGAATGTGAATTGACAAGAATTTAGCAATTCCAAAAGTCGGCCTGACTTTTGGGATAGGGCCTGCAATATTAAGACAACTTCCGCTGCCATTTTCAGACTTTCAGTCTAAAAAAATTTTGACTTTGATTGTTGTTGTTGCTGTTATGTTTGGCTATGGCACTTTTTTTTCTTTTTTTTTTTTTTAAAGATCATGCATCCTTTCTCATCTATAACCACTTCTCCTATCAGCACCAAGGTTGTCTGCCATTTTCTTCTTCACTGCTGTGACAACACCAGCAGAGCACATTTGGCTGCAGTCCCATGGAGTCTATTTCAGAAGTTAGGGGACTTACTGGAGTCTTTCAGACTACCCTGCAGGTTGAAAACTTTATCGCAAAGGGGTTGCTATTGTGTAAAAATATGACACAGGCAAACGAGTTGGGAGCGAGAACTGTTTCTTCCCCTGATTTACAGCTCAATATCCAGATCGTTCCACGACTAATTCCGATAACCATAACCACTGTCCCTGCTCTTTCCAAGTGGAACAAGTGGGAGTGCATTTTGTTTGGCAAGTACAGCTTGATGTGCAACCACTTGGTAAACGAAATGAATTCAAGTCAAACTGAAGATCACGGAGAGGTTTCAGTGTACTGTGCACAGAGCAACACATGAAAGCCAGTTGGTGTCTCACTCTCCTCATGCCCCACAGTATAGCAAACACACCCTCCTGATTTGGCGGTCTATTTAAGCTGCAGAATTTGTCATCTCCCCCTCTGACATGTCAGTGCTGCTGCAGCTGCTCTTAATCATTGCCTGCTGTTTCAAGTAGCTGTTTACTTATCATATACCAATTATATATGCAGTATATTTGCAGGGTGCGATGAGCACGGAGGCTAGAATCCAAACTCTAACTGTATTCTGTTGTAATGATTTTAAATAAAGTTATGCATGCATACCATGGGTGTCTTGCTCATCATTTTTAGCTGATTTGGCTTTAATATCATGTCAGCTTATCTACATGAGCCAGTTATATTTTCTGGCCTTTATTTCATTAACTGTTCACAAGGACAGAATTTTCATCAAATCACATGAAAAATAAAAATAAAGAAAAAAAAACATGTTTCTTGTAATTTGCTCTCTGGATAAATTTCATAAATGCTTCTAATAAGGACAGCAGGGCAATGTTTGAAAAATATCATGGTTTAGGTTAAAATTACTATTAAACGACTATGGTCACATATACAACAATTTCCTTTTTTCACTAAAAGGTCCTGCATCTGTACTCTACATCTGTAAGGCTTTATTATTTGATTGAAAAATCAGAGGTTATCAGGGGCAATTCTGTGAAACAATGTACAGACAAAGGTAAAGTTGAAAATCTGCAGTCTTGAACTTGTGGTGCAGTAAGTGAAGCTCATACCAGCTCTAGTCCGATGAGTCATAACTAACCCTCTATTATTAGTCCAACTTCTCTTGGACACAGATGATATATGCTCTGTATCGGTGAGCTGCTATTGTTGGAGAGGACCTGATGCCCCTACGAGGGCCAAAGAGTGCTTCATGTGGTTGCTAGAGATACCTAAATGCATGTCTGATGATGGAACTACATTCAAAAACCTCCTTTTGTTCAGTATTTTTCTGTCAGAACTGAAGCACTGTATCCAGCCAATTTTGTCCATTTACTAAGAACTACAATCTGACCGATATGCCTACTTCAAGCAATGGTTGGTTGAGTACATGAAGCTTTGATAAAAGGGCAGGTTTGAGCTTTCTTTTTTCATTAGTTATACAATCACTTTGTGTATGAACACGCTGCGATAGTAGTTCATGAAATACTCACAGAATTTGTGGACATGAATTTTTCACCCTTTTCATGTTCATGCACACGAATTCTGTGAAGTTTCGAGCCACGTGGTTTCACAGCTCCCACCCCAGTACCCCCTTTACTATTATTTCTATCTTATAGTTACACACAACTTCACTTATCTATTCCCTTCTTTTGTTTATTTAGTAGTATTTGTGGTAGTAGTAGTATTGAACTGAATAGAGCCTGACATATCCACATAACCACATAACCAGACAACATGTTCTTACACCCTGAACTCTCCTTTGGTTGTGTTGCAGTAGGCTTCATGGTGGATGGCCACACCTGGTTCTGCCAGAGGTTTCTTCCTGCTAAAAGGGAGTTTTTCCTTCCCACTTTTGCCAATGATTGCTCATAGGGGGCTGTGTGATCGCTGGTGTTTCTTTCTAATACCGCAGGGTCTTTACCTTACCATATAAAGCACCTTTTCAGGGAGAATATAATGTGGTGGAACAGCTGCAGAATTGACGAGCTAAAAACGACCAATAGGAAATATTTATCTACAGCATTATATGAATCATGCAATTAAATGTCTCTCTAAAAACATGTCCGCTGTGTTTTGTGACTTTTTTTTTTAAACTTCCTTTGTGTGTTTATTCAACTTTCATTACGTTTTGTGTGCTTTTGCAGCACTTTTCTATTTTCTGGCATTTTCTCTAGTGCCCGTGAGCTGTCAGTGTCACCTTAAGTTTATCTACCAGCAAGTATTTATAGGTAAATAAAATGGCCCCAAATGGACCATCAATTTGGTCCATTTGGTCATATGAAATGAGCTGGCACAACAAATGCACATGGCAAAATTATCCTCTTTCATTAATGCCTCCATGTTATTTCAATTTCCTCCTGTGAAGAGGTTATATACTGTAGGAATAATTATTGGTGCAAATAATTCTGCCGATCTACAAGGAAATAATTGGCTTTTAGCTGCAAAGAGAGATTTCCTTGGCTGCCTGAACACAGAGACAGCTCTGGAGTCGTTTGGCATGTGTACATTAGCAGGGGACCAGCAGTGTGCAGAGGCCCCAATGACGGTGAGAAATAATTATGAACGGAAGCAATGTTCAAGCCAAGAAGCCAATTTGTAAATGTCTCTTGGTTGCTGCTGCTGTTGTGTACGTCTCTTTGCTCTCGTGACTATGTTTGTTTATATTTAATGCATTTTGTGCGTCTTTGCACTGTGTATGTGCGTTTAAATGCTGGCTGAGTGTCTCTTAGTGACCGCTGTCTGGGCCTCTTGTCCTCCTGTTTCTGGAGACCTGCCTTATACTATATATACTGTAAACACCGAGGGCACCATGCTGAACCTTACACAGCAAACATTTACCAGACAAAAAAGCAACTTCTATATCAGGACAATTTAATAAAAGGGCGAAATCCTCTGTGGGTGAAAGCTGTTTTCTATTGGCCATCTAATCCCTGGTAACTACGACTGAGCCAGAATTTTAGGTAAACATTAAAGGTGTTTTCACAAAGCAATATGGCATCTCAGTGCTGCTAAATAAGCGATATAATTCCTTTTAAAGTGGTATTGAGTTATTATGGAAAAGCATGCGCTTAACTCCACTTGTATCTGCATTTTTCTCTCTCTCTCTCGCTGCCTCAGGGCCTGCCTTGCCAGACCTGGTGGTGTGACCTGGTATGGCAGACTGTGCCCCCCATTCCCACACCTGTCAGTCCTGCCACAGTGTCCTTTTGCACTGGTCAGCAGCACCATTAGGGGGTCTCTTTTATGACAAGAAGCCTGCATGGAGGCGACCAGCCCTCAAACCTGCCCTGCAAGAGATCACACACTGATACCACCTTCCTGGGTGTGCCGAGTATACTAAAACAAGAAAAAGGAGTTTGCCTTTTATCTAGTGATTTTTCTTTTTTTGCACTATGGTGTCTCAACAGAGCGCCATTTCTGTAAGGGATCTGCTAAAAATATTGTATATTTTATGGCGGAAGGGAATGATGGGGGTAGGGAGTTGGGTGGGAAGTGGGGGTGAGGGTTGGGGAGAAAATGAATATGTATGTGCATATTTATCCAGAAAATGATTACTTGCTGAAGCATTCATTAATCGGTTTTCATAATTCATTCTGTGCATATTCTCTTTTTTATTGAATTTAAACAAACCCATTAACGGGGATTAACTTCCCTGAATGAGACTTTGGTTCTCTTCCCAATTGCTTCCAAAAAGGCCCCCTTGTTCCGTCAAGTGGAATTACTTGTGAGCGTCTGCAATCTCCTCGGAAAAGAATTATAGAACACAAGGGTGTGCTACACCGTCCCTCCTTCCCATTTTTGCCACTCTCCCTAAAGTCAATTTATAATCACTTTTCAAAGGATATATCCCCTCATTGTTCATTTTTCTTTTTCTTTCTTTTTTTTTAGCAGGAGGGTGTGTGGAAAATGTTTCTGCGGTAATGAGAGCATTATTGCATGTTGTTTTTAATAACTGGTAATTTGTGTTTGACCATCATCACCATCTCTCCCATGGTTGTTGTCAAGTTATTTTCCTGGCCTTTGTTGCTGCTTATTACATGGCACTAATTATAGCCTGAAGAGAATTGCTTTTCTGGACCCTGACCTCTTCCATCTACTTAAGGCCACAGAGAGGATAAAAAAAAGGGTATGAAATGAATGAAAGAGCTAAAGGAGGGTATGGGGAGCTTTGTAGCTGATTATCCATAAGGCATACATTAATGATAATTGGATGAGAGGATATGAGTGGTGCCGTGAGCGAGAGATGCACTCCTTTATTTCTGCAATATACTCAAGGTTCGGTTCATTACTGCTCGTTTTCCTCTCTTCCTCTAAAGAATTAAGGAGAGCCAAAAAAGACTGCCATTAGGTTTGGGTGGAGGATTTGACTTTGACATTTTGGAGGGGAGGCAGCATAGAAAGATTGCACTATATCCCACTGTGTAATGCTACCCCAGATTATAGTGCAGCACACATTGCATATTACAGTAAACAATTCATTTGATATCTATTGTATTTTGTGTTTTCAGCTATAATACCAAAGAAAACTTAGTCTTCTCATTTTTTCTCACTCTCTCTCTCTCTCTCTCCTAAATTCTGACCGCCACTCTAGAAAGGATGCGATGACAAACATGGCTGCCGGCATTACTGATCGGGGGAAAAGTCTCCCAAGCAGGTGCGTCCCTGGTCACAAAGCTCAAATGAGCACACCAATAAAACTGCTCTGTGGCCGCACTGAAGCAATGCTTACTCACATGTGCAAAGGCAAACTCAAAGGAAATGTGTACACGCTTGCATAAACACACGCATGCAGAACATGCAATCATGGCTTTAACTTCAAAGTGTTCACCGATTGTGTACCAGATGAGATTTACTTGCCCTGTTGGCACAGCTTGAGAACAACATGTAAATGATGCCAGCCAAGCCAATTAGCTTTGATTCAGACATGAGACAGGAGGCCAAATATCAGACAGGATAGACTGTTTTTAATGCTGAAAATTGTCACAGCAGAGTATCAAATGTTGGCCCAGCTGAAAGCAAAACTAAATAAAATAGCGCAGTGGCTAAGTGGCCAGAGATTGAATGCAAGGGAAGTTAAAAAGAGAAAGAGAGAAATTCCAAAAAGTATTTATCCCGCGTGGTACATGAGTATCTCTGTGCAGCCATTCCTTCATCACTCACTTTTGCATCTCCCTCTCACCACTTTCTCCATTCCCCCCGGAGCCCTTTGGTGAAAAAATGGCAAATGAGCACGCTTCTGTGAGCACCATCTGGCAGCTCATACACTTATAGCACCCATCACATCTCTCACTTTTCTACCAACCTACAAAAATATACTAGTACACAAAGCCCTTTTCTGTCCCATTGGGGAAAAAAAAGTCATTAGGAGCTAATCGTAATAGGCACTTTCCGTGTTTGGCCTAATTAAGCAATCTTGCGAAAGAAACATGGAAGGTAGCGATTACATATTTTCAGCAGGTTCTTGGCTTAAAGTGGCTCCTTTGGCCACACTGATGGTTACCTTTAAAACAACTAGTTCACTTCAATATTAAAGAGCCAACCCCTCAGGGGTCTGCGAGCCATAGATTGGTGGTCCGCAAAAACATGTAATGGCACGTAAACACATGTGCATCATCCAGGGTTGAGCTAATTAGCACAATGCACAAAGATTTAAGTCTGTCCACTTCATCAAGTAATGCAACAGCCAAACCAGCTAAAATTAGAGAGTATGACAACAGTTACCTCGAGTTTGGGTTTGTCGAGAATGACGATGGAAGACCAAAATGTGTTGTGTGTCTTCAAGTGCTAGCAAATGAAGTAATGAAGCCAGCCAAGCTAAAGCATGCCAGCCAGAGTTTTATCAGCATGAGGATTATAAAGGGGTCCTTGGAAAAAACTTACCCCATGTAAGGGGTCTGAGAACCCCTGCTGTATAGGATCCTTTATACACAACAACAAGACACAGTAAAGATCACAACCTAAATCGGGGAGAAACTTAGCACTGTCTGCAATTCTTAATTTTTAAGAGATTCTGTCTGTGGTGGGGCGTGGTCTGCGGTGCCGTGCGGTGGAGATGGCTTCACCTGCACGGCATCAGCAATCACGCCTCGCCAGCCTTAAAAGGGTCCTGATTAGCATGTTGTTGTTGTTGTTGGTGATGTGTGCGGCTGGCAGCAAGAGAGCTGCAGCCGCGGTGTGTTTGTGTACAACAACCGTGGTCTGAAGTGTGTGTTTATTCTGTGCAAGAATAAAAAAATATGTGGAGCAACATGCACGTGTTGTGGGGTCTGCCATGGTACCATCACAGTGGTGCCGAAACCCAGGATCGCCTGGCTACGACGGGCATGGCAGACCCAGGACCGGGCCAGCCGGAGAAGACGCTGGCCCAAATGGTGGCCAAGCTGGTGGCCTCGAGCAGAGAGATGGAGGCTGCGACCAGGAAGTGGGCGGCAGGGGCGCGCCGCCAGCAGGACGGACTGCACCGCAGGTGGGAGCAGCTCGTGCAGGGGCTGCAGGGCCTGGACGCTCAGCTCGGGTCCTGGCCGGCTCCGCCGCCACCCCCACCAGCATTCCCCGGCGGTGCA